>VZTO01020706.1:0-39126 GCA_013400615.1 Syrrhaptes paradoxus
TCAGCTCCAGTGTGCTACAACGCGCTCGTGTCTGTGTTAACGACACTGTCACGCAGCGCTGCCCTGTCTCCTTGGGCTGCCTGTTCACCACTGCCTGTTCCTTTGCCTGTTACCATTCCAGGAGGATTTGGGAAAGCCAGTGCATTTTTTCTCTGGGAGCAGCTTATACACAGGCTCTGGCTCCTCTCTGGAAGCCCCACCTGAAGACAGACTTGANACTCGTGTCTGTGTTGACACTGTCACACAGCGCTGCCCCGTGACCTCGGGCTGCCTGTTCACCACTGCCTATTCCTCTTGCCTGTTACCATTCCAGTAGGATTTGGGAAAGCCAGTGCCTTTTTTCTCTGGGAGCAGTTTATACACAGGCTCTGGCTCCTCTCTGGAAGCCCCACCTGAAGACAGACTTGAGACCCTCCCCACGAACAGCACAGCTTCAAGCTTTACCTCTGAAAAAACATTTTATTGTCCGGCAGCTTCCTAGCATGGAAGAAATAATTGGCCGATTCACTGCAGATTTTCCTTGTCCTTCATTTTTGTTTTAAATTCTGCACTAATCTTCCTCAATACCCACCCCAATTCTATAAAGCATCAATAACCAGTTCAAAGAAACCCCGAGCACCTATCTCCACGAAGGGCACGAGCCCAGCCTTGTTCAGACGGTCTTAACTCACTGTAGGATTGCAATGAAGAAACCACTGTCCAAAATATTTAATAAAGCACATACACCACTTTAAATCCTAAAAACCACGGGGTTGGACAGCAGTTTTTTCACTTGACATAAATCTGAACATTTTTGTTCTTAAGTACTTTATTGAATCGGGGCCGAAACATGTGCTTAACGCCAAGTGCTTTACTGTTTTGCTGAATCAGGCTAAAGCCAGAGCTGTGACACTGGAAAACCTCTTGAGAGGTCAGTATTGAAAAAGAAAAAGATCCAATATAAAAAAGCTGTTCCAAATTGCCTTGGCCTTAAGTGTCCCATATCCCCAGTGAACACATTTGCAGCACAACCCAAATGCATTTTGCCCCCTTCGCTTGTGCTTCAGAGGAGTAAGAGAGCTGAGCATAGACCCCAGCAAGCCGGAGAAGGGTGGAGAAAGCTCCAGCTATGAGGAAAAGGACAAACAGAGCAGGAAATGGAGTCAGGAAACCTCTGACTGAGGGCCAGCAGCTTGGGCTCGATGCCAATTTGATTTGCGTGAAAAGCTCTCCTTGAAGGGAAGCAAACCACCCTGGCCCTCAGGAAGCGGTGCGTTTGCAGGAGCTAATGAAAGCTGAATAACTCACTCGCACACAAAGGTTCCCGGTGGAATGTCTTGCATTGTTCGCACACCCCAGCCCATCTTTTGTGTCCGATAAAGCTGCAATCGAGTCCTGGAAAAGAGGAAATGAAGCCAGGTTAGTGGCAGCACTCCACAGAAAGACAACGGATTTTCTGAGAGATGAGCAAAAATCCAGCAACCTTCCATCAGCACCAACTCACAAAAAGATTTTAACGTTTAACCCCCTGGTTCTCACACTGGCACCACTGTGGGCATGCTGCTGCTCTGAGCGTGCGGGAAGATGCTCAGATGGGAACCGGGGACAAGGGACAGGTGCCTACCAACCCCTGCTCCCTGCCCAGCACCACCTGGGGACCGGACACCTCAGGGACCGGGGAAGAGGGTGTGGGGCTGGATGCTCTGCGTGGTTACGCTGCTGCTGATACACACGTAGGATACCAGCATCCCATCACTGGCATTTCTCCTCCCTTCCACGCACACACCCGGCACTTGGGAGAGGGCAGGGAAGGTGGCAGGGGACTTCAGGCAGCGCAGCTCTGCAGGGAGGGTGCTGCAGGGGGACGGCGGGGAGCTCGTGGTGAATTAAGAACACCTTGAGCTAAGTGCTCTGATCCCTCTGCCCTCTGCTGAGGCCGGTGCATTTAGCAACTCCATCATACCCGGCCCCCTGGCTGAAAGACAAGGAAGAAACGCTGCAACTTGAAACTTCTTGGTGTAATAGCCACTCTGTGGAATTTTACTGATGGAGTTTATAGGCAGGGAAACAATCCTGTAAGTCATTCTGCCTCCTGCACAGCCAGAACTTGAGTTAAGTGCAGGATGAACAATCTCCAGGGCTAGGGAAGGCTCACGCTGTCCCTGAGGGAACCAAAACCCGCTCTCAGCAATGCTGTTATCGGAATAAAGAGAAATCCGATGCTCACCTTAGCTTCACCCTGTTGCTTTTCCCAGTACTTCTCTCCCCCCCACCCACCCCCTCCTTGCACCGTCAGCCCAAAACCACAGGCTCTGCATTTTCTCCTATTTGCTCCTGGAGCCTTCACCAGTGCAAAACACGACTTCACGTTACACCAGTGATAACACTGTATTTCAGGAAGCTCCCCCATGTTTTGCCTGGTCCATCAGAGCAGAGCAGAGAGCCAGGGTCGGGTTCAGACTCTGCCATCGGGGCCGACACTGGCAGCAGCAGGACCGTGGCTCCAGCCTCAGCATCCTGGCTGGGCTGGGTCAGCTGCCATACAGAAATGTCTGCTGCCCAGTGGGGTTAATTTGGAGTAAATCTGATAAAGGAAGCACTGAAAATGGAGTGGGAGCACCCATGTGTCACGCTGCAGCCCAAAGGCAGGAGGTTTCCCCTGCTGCTCCCTTAAGCACAGCTCTGCCAAGCACCTGACCTTACCGCCAGCTTCCCCACAAAGCCGCTCTCCCAGGCTCACGGTCGGGTTTCCAACCCTTCCTGTCTTTAGCAAAAAACACTTTAGCAAGGGAAAAATGCAAAAGCAACAGCTCTGGCTGTACAGCTCCTGAATAAACACCCACGGAGACACCGGAGCTCTGGAGCTTGGCAGGGAAAAGCAGAGACAGGTAAAGTTCTGGGGAAACACTTCAAGCTTCTTCCTTACTTATTTTTAACGTTGCAAAATGTCAGTGAAACTACAAAGCTTGCAAAAAAAAGTGTTGTCAGTACTACAGAAAAATTGCAAAAATCTTTTTTTCCAGTGGGATTCCTTTGAACCAAGTGCAGTGGCAAACTTCTCCATAGCAGAGGTCCAGAACAAAATATTTTCATTTTTAGCCTGGCATCAAAATCCTAACAGCCTAATCTGCTGCACTGAGGCCAACAGGTATCCATTCAGGTATCCAGTTCAGGAGGAGTCATGCCAGTAAGTTGGAAATTTGAATCAGCCAGGCCTGGGCATGCTGGCCTATATTTCTAAGACAGACCGTTAACTTACAAGATCTACCAAATTAAGGCTTTGCAGTTTCTGTTGCTGTTATTTTCTTCACAGGTCTCCACCTAAGAAGTTACACCTAGGCTGTTCATGCAAACCCAGAAGCCATTTATATGTTTTACGGTCAGGCTGATGAAAGAACGCTGCAGTGTGATGGCAACAGGGGCACGGTGCAAACATTAACTAAGCTCACCAACCCATTGCTGCTTCGTTCCCACCGGCAGCACACAGGAACCTGCCTGCATCCCACCACTGCCTGCTGGCACCTGCCCCAACTTCTGCATCATCTTGGGAAGCCCTGGGTTTTGTAGGCTTGTAAGCTGAGACTAGAGAGTCAGAATCACAGAGTGGTTTGGGTTGGAAGGGACCTCAGAGATCATCTAGTTCCAACCCCTGCTATAGGCAGGGACACCTCCCGCTAGACCAGAAAGCCCACGAGCGTGGTGTTGGTGTCACCAAGACATGCTGTGTCTGGATCGTCCTCCTCACCTGAGTCCATTCTGCACCACGCGGTTCCGGCAGGTCCGCCAGCACGAGCACGCGTGGTTACACTCAAAGATCAGCGGCGGCTCAGCCATGTTGAATTCTGGCAGGAGTCGGCCGTCCTGGAGAGGAGAGACATTCAAGACTGGGTTAGGGGTCTGTTCCTGAGACCCCTCCAAACCAGAGGCAGGTCGAGAGCAGAAATCCCCTCGAGGGTAAAAACAGAACCCCAAGGTGGAGGCACGCCCCGATCTCCCCAAAACCAGCATCACACCTCAACTTCTGCAGGGGGTTCGCTCCACCCCAACAGTGGCACATTCACCACTGTCACCCACAGCTGACAAACAGCAAGAGATTGTCTAGATTTTTGCTGCCTGGCATCACCCTACACACCACCAAAAAAAAAAAAATCTTACAGCGTTGTTCAAAAAAAACTGGTGTGCATCATCATCATTATTATCATTTTGCAGTGCTGGAGGGGAGAAGCGGATGCTCAGTCTGTCTCTGGAATAAAGCCTAAACTCCCAGATTACAAGGCCAATACACCCAAGTTCCGTGAGCCACATTATCTTCCCAAATAACACTCCCAAAAAAGCTGCAATCCAATTATTTACCAACCACACAGGATTAAGGAAGCGATAGATGCAGTTTATCATATTTAACAAATTTGGCTTTTAAGGCTTGAAAGATGTAATCACCTCTTAATGTGTAAATCAACTGGCTACAAGGCAAAGAAAGATGCCAATATTCCCCCTGGGAGAAACTTGCAGAGATTCACAGAACTTCTGATCTTAGCAGAACCTGTCCAAATATTAACCTCAAAACCTCCCTGGAGGATTGAAGCACACTTACCCAAAACAAACCCGGCTTCTGGCAATGTTG
Organism: Syrrhaptes paradoxus; assembly: GCA_013400615.1. Classification (NCBI taxonomy): domain Eukaryota; kingdom Metazoa; phylum Chordata; class Aves; order Pterocliformes; family Pteroclidae; genus Syrrhaptes; species Syrrhaptes paradoxus. The sequence goes on from VZTO01020706.1 coordinate 4,601, forward strand.
CAGCTACAACATCTTTACTTTGCCTTCATCCGGAAGGATCACAATAAACAAAAGCAGAGAAAAAAACAAAATCTCTCTGCTACCCTCCCCTTGTTTACATATGACAGCATTCTTTGTGTTTTTCTGAAATGGAAGCTGATTTCACGCATGGATTATTAAACGCTCTCTGTCACACAGATATAATTAATGGCTCTGTTGGCACGACAGTAACACAAATAAATAACACGAGAAAAGCTTCCCTGAGTACACATTTTGTTACTATCACACACATCTCAGGCATTTGAAAACAAAAACCAGAGGAGTTGTGCAAGGAACTGTTTTTAAGGTACTATCCCCAACCCTGAACTGTGCCAAGTGCCACCTGCCAGCACGGCTCTAATGCACGAGGAGGGTCTGTGTCCTCACCTTGTCATACCAGCAGCGCATGCTGAGTTGGCCACACATGCAGTTACTGGAGGAGCAGTCGTCTATACATACACAATACTGGAAGAGAAGACAAAGGGTTAACCCCATGCCACTAACACCCAACAGAAAGAGCAACTGCTGTGACTGGGTCAGAGAGGAAACCACAAGTCTTCATCTTCAGAAAAATAACCAGCCTTGGTGGTTCAGTGGCGTTTCCACCCCGTTCTTTATTTCTGGGTGCAGTGAAGGTGAAAGGATTCCAGCTCGCAGGAAAGGATCCCACACAGAGCCACCTCCATTGCCACGAGAGGATGTCCTCCTGTGTTACCGACCTTCCTCCATGCCCTACGAGCTGTACTCCACACTCGAGGACAAGGAAAGCTCCAGGGACAGACCAGAGCCGGGAGATGATGTAACACGATGTCTCAAGTCCTCCCCTGCTGCTTGCTTGCCTCTTCCCTCCGGCTGACTGCTTCCCCCATGCTCCCCGAGCCAGCACGGTCCCACCACCCGCTGCTGCACACCAGGGTGCTGGTAGGGGACGTTCACTCCAGCCATCCCATCGCCCTCACCCAACACCTCCACACCTCTGCTTTCACCACCCAGCCCTTCCAGCACTGCCAGTATGACAGTGAAGACCTCAGCCAGGATGCTGCAGTCACGAGGAAGACAGCATGAGGAAGGTCTCCAGACAGCTCCCTAACTCTCCAGGTACAGAAGAGAGGAAAAGGATGAATGGAGCCACATGAGCCAGCACCAGGCGGCTGATGCTACAGCACACAGCTGAGCACAGAGGTTTGCTTAAGTCGCAGAAAGGAAGAAAAGCAGAATCCCACCTCCTAGAGCCAGAGCTGGAGTTCAGCATTAAGCCCTAGCTGGAATTTGGTGGCACTATTAGGACTAGACATTTCCATTTTGAATGCAAAACCCGTGCACTGCAACACCCCTGAATGCACACACCGTGATGGGAAAAAGCCCGTGGACACACGCGATCCCTCACCTGTAAATGGGTGATGTTCCTGTCAATGTCCATTGGGGAGGTGACACAGTTCTGTGAAACGTATTTGTAGTTGCTAGGACAAGGCTCGCTGTCCACAGAATTGATGCAGGGAATGGGGATCCGCTCATAACCCCGGGCAATGTCTCTGTCAGTGGGAGAAAGAGAACTGTCACAGAAGAAAAGGTCCCCTGAAACAAGGGGCCATTCAAATGCCATCCTGGGGCAGAATTACTGTCTTTGATCGCTGAGCATTCAAAGCAATTCAGACTAGTGCAGAGTTCATTTTTTTCCACCCTGTCTTACAGATTGTTCTTTGTGCTCGCGGATATTTCCATTTGGAGGATGAATTTACAAACCACGGTCTGAATCAGCATGTGCTTAATTCTTGCTAAGCTCAAACTGACCTTCACACCAGTATAAAAACCTGTGCATGCGCTTCTAGTCCTTTCCTAAACCAGCCCCCCAGCCTCCCCCATCCAGGGCTCTCTGTCGTGAGCCACGAGCAAAGCCAGCCAGCTTCTCACCTGCTCACCACCTTCTCTATCTGGACAGGCTTTTCAGCAGATGATTCTCTGAGGGTCTTGTTCATCTGTAGGGCCACCCAGACCTGAGAGTTAAGGCTGGAGCACTGGAGCGGAGTCTCACCCTCCTTGTTCTTTAAAGTGACATCCGAGCCACGGGAAAGAAAGAGACTGCAAAACAGCGAGAAAGGATAAGCATCTCCCAAGAAAAAACGAGCTGAATCACATCCTCCAGCCAGCCCTTAAGGGACAAGGAAGAACCTGCAGCAGTGAATAATCACCCGAGTTTTATTTAATACGCCTGGTTCAGTGAATGCTTCTACACGAAGGCGCTGGCAGAAGCCACAGACTGGGGCTCTAGGCACTCAGAGAGCTCTGGGCAAACCTCGCCTTGCTTCAGGTGAGACAAGTACCATGCTGGTACCAGCCTAACGTCAGCCAGGCTTGAAACCCTCTCTGGCGGGGAAAGATACGGGGTGGGAAGGGCAGGCTGGGAATGGAAGAGTCCCCCAGGAAACTGGTATCGGACTCAGCCCTGGTTCATACTGACCAGCTTTGGGTGAGTACACATGGTGACTTTATTCACAGCAGGGATGAAACAAGGGAAAAGCCCTGCTACCATATTATGCTATACTAGTTGTAAAAAAAAAGAAGAAAAAAGAAAACAGAAAAGCTTTAATCAAGGATTCCTAATGCCCTTCTGCTGGGCAGCCCAGGCTCTGCGCAGTCCCTCAAGCCCTCTGCTCAAGCCTCCCTCCAGGATCACCCCATGTTTTCTGATCTGTTTTCCACTCTGGCAGCAGTTAGTATGTCAGACCCAGCGCCCCAGCAGCAAGGCAATGGGGAAATGAACCCTCTATCCCAATTTTGGTTTGTGCTTCAATGCCAAAGGCATTCCAAAGGATCTCCCGGGCTTGCCAGCCAGCACTCGGGCAGAAAGGAGCAACCAGGGGAAGGGAGAGAAGCGGCAGGGCTGGAGCGGTACTTACACGACACACTCGTAGCGGTTCTCCCTGGCTGCAATATGCAGGGGCGAGTCTCCGTGAATATTCACCGCATGCAAATCACACTTAGCAGCCAGCAGGATCTCCGCTATGTCAACACAGCCAGAAAAAGCAGCCCAGTGCAAACAAATATTTTCCTCCTGGAGGGAAAGAAGACAGAACAGAGGCTGTTTAGGGCATTGAAACCCTTTGGGACTTCACCATCCTTAGCTCTACACCTGCAGCATTCAACATGTGGCTTGTAGTCTCCCTCCCTACATTTCTGCTCCTGTCCAGGACTGTCAGGGCAGGCAGGGAAATATCCACACACACAAGCAGGGAATTCTCGCTCCAGCCGCCTCTGCATGCAGAAGGTGGGGAGGCTGCACACAAAGCGGTCCATCGCCTCCCTGACACACGCAGGGAAATCGTCTGTCTCTAAGCCACCAAACAATCTGGATCAATCCACGAGAAAGGTGACAGACGTGAACAAACGTGCTGGAAAAGGCTAGAAGCTGAGCTTCGCCAGCCCAGACACACAGCAAAGCCAGCGTGTCTCCCAGCGCTAAGGAGAAAAAGAGCACAGCACAAGCTACAGGATGTACGGAGGAGCTGGAAAGAGAACCATGAGCCACAGGGAAAGCAATCAATCCAACTTCAGGCATCTCTTAAATACTGTATGCGCCCATCTCTCACCAGCAGCACCAGAAATAGCCGAACACTCATCACTTGATGGAGGTATTTTAAGCGATGACACTCTTGTCTGTTACAGGGCAATCTGCAGCACACTTTGAACCCTTCCCCATGACAAGCTCTAAAGACGATTACAACGGTGCAATGATAGTAATGATCACCTAAGTATTTTTTTTCTTTTTAAAGCAAAAATAAAGCATGTCTTTTAGTCATCGCAGCTTAACTTAGATCCTTCCTTAAACATGGAGGCTACTGACATATACAGGGAGTGGGGGGACTCTCTATGGCTTCTGCTTCCCATTGAGGTAACATCTAGAAAAAAAACCCTAATCAGCATCACGTACCAATCTACAGAAAAAATACATCCTGTCGATTGCACACCACGTGCTGCTGCTCAGGTTACAGACACCTGAACTCGGTACTTTGCCGTGCATCGGTGCTGCCTGACAGCAGCATAATTACAATCAAAAACATTTCACCCGGAGCACGATGTTTCCCAGCACAAGTGACATTGCTCCTTAATGACAGCAATCAGGAGACACCCAACGCAGGGACAGCGACGGATATGTGATCCGTACATCTGCTCAGAGGATACTTTTCCTTCAAGTAAATTGTTGACTGAGCTGATTTGATTTTCATCATTTACTGTGTGATCTTGTCACCGGTGGCCAGAAGGCTTCTATGACAGACGAAACAACTCTGTTTTGTTCAGAGGGAGCACTAGGGCTCAGAAGGAATGCAGCAACCCAGAAAGCACCCTCTCACCTTGATTTTTGCTTTTAGGAACAGTATCAGATCCAGACCTGCCTGGGAACTATTTAAGCTACCAAAGAAACAAAGGCTTCTGCTGAGAGGGGCTTTCAGNGGAACGGAAGAGCCCCCCAGGAAACTGGTATCGGACTCAGCCCTGGTTCATACTGACCAGCTTTGGGTGAGTACACATGGTGACTTTATTCACCGCAGGGATGAAACAAGGGAAAAGCCCTGCTACCATATCATGCCATACTAGTTGTAAAAAAAAAAAGAAAAAAGAAAAAAGAAAAGCTTTAATCAAGGATTCCTAATGCCCTTCTGATGGGCAGCCCAGGCTCTGCGCAGTCCCTCAAGCCCTCTGCCCAAGCCTCCCTCCAGGATCACCCCATGTTTTCTGATCTATTTTCCACTCTGGCAGCAGTTAGTATGTCAGACCCAGCGCCCCAGCAGCAAGGCAATGGGGAAATGAACCCTCTGTCCCAATTTTGGTTTGTGCTTCAATGCCAAAGGCATTCCAAAGGATCTCCCGGGCTTGTCAGCCAGCACTCGGGCAGAAAGGAGCAACCAGGGGAAGGGAGAGAAGCGGCAGGGCTGGAGCGGTACTTACACGACACACTCGTAGCGGTTCTCCCTGGCTGCAATATGCAGAGGCGAGTCTCCGTGAATATTCACCGCATGCAAATCACACTTAGCAGCCAGCAGGATCTCCGCTATGTCAACACAGCCAGAAAAAGCAGCCCAGTGCAAACAAATATTTTCCTCCTGGAGGGAAAGAAGACAGAACAGAGGCTGTTTAGGGCATTGAAACCCTTTGGGACTTCACCATCCTTAGCTCTACACCTGCAGCATTCAACATGTGGCTTGTAGTCTCCCTCCCTACATTTCTGCTCCTGTCCAGGACTGTCAGGGCAGGCAGGGAAATATCCACTCACACAAGCAGGGAATTCTCACACCAGCCGCCTCTGCACGCAGAAGGCAGGGAGGCTGCACACAAAGCGCTCCATCACCTTCCTGACACACGCAGGGAAATCGTCTGTCTCTAAGCCACCAAACAATCTGGATCAATCCACGAGAAAGGTGACAGACGTGAACAAACGTGCTGGAAAAGGCTAGAAGCTGAGCTTCGCCAGCCCAGACACACAGCAAAGCCAGCGTGTCTCCCAGCGCTAAGGAGAAAAAGAGCACAGCACAAGCTACAGGATGTACGGAGGAGCTGGAAAGAGAACCATGAGCCACAGGGAAAGCAATCAATCCAACTTCAGGCATCTCTTAAATACTGTATGCGCCCATCTCTCACCAGCAGCACCAGAAATAGCCGAACACTCATCACTTGATGGAGGTATTTTAAGCGATGACACTCTGTTGTCTGCTACAGGGCAATCTGCAGCACACTTTGAACCCTTCCCCATGACAAGCTCTAAAGACGATTATAACGGTGCAATGATAGTAATGATCACCTAAGTATTTTTTTTCTTTTTAAAGCAAAAATAAAGCATGTCTTTTAGTCATCACAGCTTAACTTAGATCCTTCCTTAAACATGGAGGCTACTGACAGATACAGGGAGTGGGGGGACTCTCTATGGCTTCTGCTTCCCATTGAGGTAACATCCAGAAAAAAACCCCTAACCAGCATCACGTACCAATCTACAGAAAAAATACATCCTGTCGATTGCACACCACGTGCTGCTGCTCAGACAGGTTACAGACACCTGAACTCGGTACTTTGCCGTGCATCGGTGCTGCCTGACAGCAGCATAATTACAATCAAAAACATTTCACCCGGAGCACGATGTTTCCCAGCACAAGTGACATTGCTCCTTAATGACAGCAATCAGGAGACACCCAACGCAGGGACAGCGACGGATATGTGATCCGTACATCTGCTCAGAGGATACTTTTCTTTCAAGTAAATTGTTGACTGAGCTGATTTGATTTTCATCATTTAATGCGTGATCTTGTCACCGGGGGCCAGAAGGCTCCTATGACAGACAAAACAACCCCGTTTTGTTCAGAGGGAGCACTAGGGCTCAGAAGGAATGCAGCAACCCAGAAAGCACCCTCTCACCTTGATTTTTGCTTTTAGGAACAGTATCAGATCCAGACCTGCCTGGGAACTATTTAAGCTACCAAAGAAACAAAGGCTTCTGCTGAGAGGGGCTTTCAGCCTGGGGACGGCGACTCCTTGGGAAGAGCTGGAGCCTTTCTGGGATAAAAGTGCCAAAACCTTCCCCTGCTAGCACCTAAGATGCAAACCAAAACATTTAGGGAAACAAATACAAACCAGCTGCTTATATCCCTAGGAGTCAGAAAAGCACTAGCAGCCCTGGACAAGAAGATACATTGCCCTGAGGTAGGCTGGAGGGTGAACTGACGGCGGGGAAGGTCCTTTGCTGTAACAACTCTGTGCAGAACGCAGTGAAGCCTGTCACCCCTCATTGATCAAACTATCTCATGTCTAGAGGCGAAAGCACCCCAGTTCACACCCAGGCTTGCCTTGCAGGTGCTTCTGGGGTTTCAATACCCTTAGACACAGAAAGGATGAAATGAGAAACACCCTATTAAGAAAAAAAAGAAGAGGAGCAGTGCTGATATAATGAGTCTCCTGAACAGCAGTCTGGATGCTCTCCTTCTTTCCCCAGCCTTCTCCATTTACTTGAAAATCCCAGTGAAACTGGCTGGCACAGCCCGATGTGCCCACGGAGCTCCTGGGGACTCCACCTGGAGTCAGCGTCCCTCATGTACAGAGTATGTCCCACTCAAGTAGGATTTATGGAGGTGAAGAACCAGCCAAGAGCCAGCTCCAGTGCACAGAGCTGCCAGCCTGGGCACGCTCTGCCCACACCGGTGACTATGTGCCCAAGAAAATCCAGGCTTATGATACTTGCTGGCAGAGTGTCTGCCCAGTCCATCTGGAAAACATGAGCACGAGCTTGTGCCCCCCAAAAGGCACGCAGGATGCTCCTAACCTTAACCCGTGCCCAACGCACACCGGCCCGTGACCAGTATGGAGCTGGCAAGTCTGGGCTCCAGAGGGCTCTGGCCGGTGCCGTGTCCAAGCAGAAGCAGCGAGGCACAGAGCTAATCACAACCCTCAGCACTATGTACAGCATCTTTATGGGCTGTGTAGGAAGAGCTGGAAGACAAGGACCTCTTGCCAGCTTGTAAACTTCCCAGAATATGGAGGAAAATTCTCCCTCCAGACACTTTTCATTTGCTGCTCCAAACCACCTGTACCAAGGGACCACTGCATCCCCTGCGCTCAGCCCAAAAATCTGCCTTCTCGGGCTTGTTTGGTTTTCAAAGAGGAATTGTGGACAATTTCCAAAACAGATTCCAGGAAGAACCTCACATTGTCACGGATATTGATGTCAGACCCCTTCGCAAGCAACAGCTTCACCAGCTCAATGTGCTTGTACTCGGTGGCCCAGATCATCGGCGTCCAGCCTCCGTCGTCCTGGGGAGAGAAAGGAAAGGGTGAGACACGCAGAACAGACAAGACCATCTCCTGAAGGCTTCACAAATCCCTTGGCAGTCACGGCAGGGTGCACCTTGCCTGGGAGCCACAGACCCCTTCCCTCCCCATGCCTGTCTCCTGGCTGTCCTTCAGTCTATGCTGCTGCAGGGAGAGGTCCCCCAGGGTCCTGCAGAGTCCAGCGTGATGCAAACCCACACGCCTCGGCAGGCTGGAGATGATTTGCACACTAGCAATGGATCTCCAGGGTGTTAAAATACAGCTGACTGTCCAGAAGGCACAAGCAGCACCCAGCTCGTGTCAAAAGCTCTTACAACAGCTCCCTGAGCAGCCTTCCCCCAGAATAAGGGGCCTCGGTGCAGTGCTGCCTCCCCACACAGCAAGGGATCAGCTCTGCGATGGTGGGACAGGCGTGACCCATCCCACAGCACATCCATGATCCCACCAGTCCCCTGCAAGGAGGGAGGGCACAAGGACACCCTTGGGAAACAGGCTCCACGAGCAAACTCGGGGTCAAGGAGAAACTGCAAATGGAGACNTGAGTAAACTCAGGGTTAAGGAGAAACGGAGACACAGGGAAGTTTCCATGAGGCTGGTGGAGGGGATGACCTTCTCTAGCCGAGAGGGATGCCCACGGCACTGTCACCCTACGAGGTTTTTCAGGTCCCCTCCAGCAGCAGGGCTGTATTTGAGTATTGAGTATTGTATCTGAAACAGCGCGCTGCTGAGAGTGGGGTCCCTGACCTCACCTGGCAGTTGACATCCATCTTCCCGTTGGAGAGGAGGTACTGGACGACGTCGTAGTGCCCCTTCTTGGCAGCCAAGTGCAGACACGTGGAGCCCTCGGCATCCTGGACACAACCACAGAACAAGAGCTCAGAGGACAGCCCTTCCCCGCATTTCCCACCTCTGCACAACACCTGCAACGCTCAAGAACCAGCACAGATGGAGCAGAGGACTCCAAAAGCCCCCGGCCCGCTTCCAGGAGGGGAGAGAACAGCAACCAGCACTGGCACGGAGCAGAGGGAGCTTTGCACAAAGCTCAGAGGTACAACCCGTGCAGAACAGGAGGGTGAGCATGCCAGTGCTATGGGAAGAGACGCCTTTGCGAAGCCTGGGGAAGGTACCAGCTCCAAACCTGGCAGATTGATGCTCTCCTTCCCCAGCAGACCCCCTCCAACTCTTCTCCATGTGCTGGAGAGCCAAGGAGAGGCAGAAATTCTTTACAGAGGCAGGGCTTGCACTTTAGTTGAGCCTTGTCTCAACCTGAAATGTTCCGTTTATGCAGTTTTTTTGCTGTGTTTTATTAGCACAAGGACTCATCCCAGCACCTGGCAGCTGGGTGTGTCCTGCACAGGGGGCAGGAGACTCCTGAGAGAGCAAGTCCCCAGCATGCCTGCAGCCATCTGCCCAAGACAGGAGACAAAACCCATGACGGGTGAAAGGAAAAATGCCTTTGGGAGCACAGAACACAGGGTCTGGTGGAGATGGACAGGCTGTGAGTCACGCCAGAGACACTCCCACGCTAACACCAAAGATTTCGGTGGCTGGAGTCTGATTTTTATCAGACGTTTATATCCCAAGAGCTTAACACATAGCAAGGCCCAGAAATCAGGAAATAAGGAGAAGGAAATGAAAGACTGAAAACCAAAATGACTTAGTCCAGCTAAGGCCCTGGAAGCAACATCGGAGGTGAGAGGTTTTGGACAGCACCGAGCAGAGAGCACAACATAAGGTTAGGAAGCAACCCTCCGAGCAGGACGCTCAGGATTGCACTGTCTGGGCTTCTAGAGGTAAAGAGGTGGTTTCCACACCCCCAGAAGTGCCTGTCACATCTGAACAGTGCCACTGCTCTCCCCTTAGGTTAGCATGAGCCAAGTGCATCTTCTCAACCCTACGGAGAGCAGGCAGATTTTAAGATAAAGTTTCTGCACGTCTTGAGTGAGGCTTTTATGTCCTGTTAACTGGATCACAGCTTCACCCTGGGGTCTGAGAAACCCCCACCCACACACCGTGTCCTCAGCATCCCCTCACCCGCCGTGCCGCGGGGCCGGGCTGGGCAGGCTCCGCACACACCCGCAGCACTTCAACTCCAGATTTCTCATCGAATGGCTGGAGCTGATTTTAAACTGCAATGTTGCTGCTTTCAGAAAGATGACTAATTTGGTGCAAGAAACTAATTAACATAATAAACTAGTCTAGACTTCAGACGTGATCTCAGGCTTCTAATTTGCATTTGCAAGCTCAGGATTTTTTTTTCCTTCCCTTTACCTCTAGAAGCAAAAAACCCTCTTTTCTCTTCCACAGGAATAGATGGGGTGAGAGATGTCTGGACTGCTCCAGGACACCTGGGACAGCGGCCAGCATGAACCCACACGTGCCTGTCCTGTCCCTTCCCAATTCCCAGCTCAGAACCACGATCCCAAGGATCTATTTAAGGCTTGGGGTGGGCAGCACTTGATATCTTGTGCAATCCTCCTGGCTCTGCCAGCTCCTTTGTGAGAAGAGCATCCCGGCCCTGCCGCACTCCCCAGCGACCGCAGAGGAGCGCGCCAGCAGCAGCAGGTTGTAACAATAAGAAATTCACATGGGGAGGGTTCCTGTGCTTCAAATAGCATCTGATTTATGGGACTAATAAACGATTTGTGTATTTTCCAAGATTGCAAAGCAACCAGAGCATGCTAAAGGCAAACGGACAGCTGCATTTTATTGTGTTGGCTGAAATTAAAGGGTAGGGTTTAAAGATGGGGTCCGGTTTTGCCACGGCAGCGTGACTGCAAGAAACCACACATCAGTCCTTTGGAAAGCAAAGCTTCCTCTGTCATTTTTGTTGGCTTGGCAAGCATCTAATTACCAGCACATTTTAAAATGCCACCCCAAAATTCTCATTATTAGAGTCTATAGAGAAGGAAACTCTGAAATCCAACTCCAAATTCACCACAATGGATTTGTGACACTAATACTTACTGGCCCCACGTGAAACCAAATAGCCCCCACACTTAGTGCCACAAACTCACGTAGCCAAGTGGCAGCACCTGCCCCAAACTGCTCGCAGTCAGGACACTGCACCATTGAGATGACACTACCCACAACCACAGCCTTGCCAAGCCTTCATGCCCAGGACAAGCTTCCCCTCTGCCTGTGCAAGACTTCAAACCTATCCAGAAAGCAATGGTGGACAGAGGCTTCTTCAGGAGAAAAGGATAAGGAATGAACTGCTACCTTAGGATCTACTAGTGCTCCAGCCTTGATAAGGTATTTCACAGTTTCCAGATGGTTGTTCTCTGCTGCTTCCATCAGCGGGGTCCTCTGATCTTCAGAGCAGGTGTCTATATTAGCACCAGCCTGGGAAGAGAGCAAGGCAAGCACAAGGACGGTTATAATCATCACTGGTTAGCAGAGGAAGGATGTGGGAGTAGAGATTTAGTAGCAATTTTTTTTCCTGAAATGTAGCCACATTAAGTAGGGGGGAAGAAAAAACAAAAAGACATAAAAGGGAAGAAGGCAGTCCAACTTCACCTGTTCTGGAAAGCAGCACACGCTGCCTGCCCTCTCTCCTGCCTTCTACAGCAGTAACTGGGGCACAAGGAAGCTGGTATTAAATAACTCTTGTTATCAATGCATTTGTACTGCTGCTTTCTAATATTGCTTCTGCAATACTTTGGAAAAATCATCCTCCTCCTTTTCCCAGCAGCTTTGTTTCCCCTGCTCTATCATTTCTACCAACACAATGAACAAAACAACCAGCTCTTCCCCGTGCCACAAGCAGTAGGAACACCTTGCTGACTGCAACAGCAGTTGGAGCTGTAAAAAAAACCTCTGGAGACTGGCTAACTATTGCCGTTGAAGTCAACAGAAACATTTCCACAGAGATCTCTGAGCCTATGTGCAGTTTAACACGGAGTGCCTTGGACCAAAATCTTACTTTTTTCCAAAACGCTACTGTCTCGTGTATCTTGCCTGCTTTAACTCTTCGGTTTAGCTCGGTAACCCACCCAGTACTTTACAACCAAAACCCAATCTCAGAGAGGCCACAGCTCCTGGCAGCCACATACACACACACACAGAGACACGCGGGAAGCACAGAGCTGCTGGCGCGTGCACCACGCTGACTCAGGTTCACCTGGCACAAAAAGTTGGCCCCATTGCTTTCAGGTGCCTCCCACTGAACGCACTTGTTTTGATTAATTTTAAATAGCTCTAGCTACTTCAACCAGACCAGAGGTGAGGCGTTGCAAGTTTAACAAGCTGGGGACATCCTGCAGTAGCCAGGCAGCAGGGAAGAGACATGAAGATGAAGGATTTAGGAAACAAACCAACCCTACTGATGCTCAATTCAAACTGTTTGCAATATCTCACCAATTTTGCTCCTTTTTACTCATACGAATCATCCCATTAACTTCACACACAGTAACTTAAGTGAGTGGGAGCAGCAGGGTAGGCTCAGAGCTGCAAAGTCACACAGCACTTTGAAAGCCTCCGACTCCAGATGCTGAAACGCAGCATCCCAGCAGGCTCAAAGACGTGGCACTGCTGCTTTCCCAAAGCTTCCCAGTCACACAGGGTAAATAAAACATACTTCCAGTCACTCCAGAAGATGTATGCCAGCCAGTACAAAAAAGAAAAACTATAACTTCTTAAATCCTTTTTTCTTCACATCATTTTGGAGTGGGTTCAATAAAAGCACCCCTATGTCTTTGGCCATCTTCCCTCAATTAGAACCCAAATCTCAGACAATAAGCCAAACTCGCATCTTTCCTTCTCTCCTTTTCACATGTGAGATATTAGGAAAATCCTGCTCAGGTTCTCAGAATCATAGACTCACAGGATGGTTTGGGTGGGAAGGGACCTTAAAGCCCACCCAGTGCCACCCCCTGCCATGGGCAGGGACACCTCCCACTAGCCCAGGTTGCCCAAAGCCTCATCCAGCCTGGCCTTGAACCCCTCCAGGGATGGGGCATCCACAGCTTCTCTGGGCACCCTGGGCCACTGCCTCACCCCCTGCACAGGAAAACATTTCTTCCTTAAGGTTTTGACAAAAGGAAAGACAGAGTCTGCTAGTCTGGAGGCTCCAGAGCCAACCTGCCTTCATCACAAAGAGCCACCTGGCAGCAGGCTGGACATCCCCGCAGCCTGCCGGCGGTCAGCAGCACACTGCTCGCTGGGTGCTCAGGCGCAGAGGTTCCACATGCCCACAGTGCCCTGCAGCCACGCTTCACACGCTCATCGCCTGGACAGTGAAGCTTCCTTGAAGAACAGTCTAGACAGACAGCTTCAGCCATGTCCTCCGAGACCTCACACTACTCTCCATCACTGCTCCTCCCCCAGCAAACCCTGAGAACAAGGGGGTTTTTACAGGACAGACGTTTCAGCGCCGATTTCCAAGTGTGCTTTAGCCATCTGGGGCAGGAGACCAAAAACCACAGAAAATTGCTTGTACAGAAGAACGTAAGTGGAGACAGACCTGAATCAGCATATGGCAGATGTCCACGTGGCCAGACTCGGCGGCAGCATGGAGAGGGGTTCTCTTACTCTGATGCTCCATTTTAAAATTAGGGTCAATTCCATCCACTGAAAAACAGAGCAGAGATGCTTTCAACCACAATTCAGAGATAAGAGAAAAGCGTAACAGGAGAACCAGGTCTCAGCTAAAGGCTTTTAAAGGACGGGTTCCCAGCCCATCCTCAGCCCTTCTCACCACTCACCACACATTCAAGGCAGAAGGCTCTCAGGTTAGTCCCAAGGACATTCAATATGCAACAGCCCTCAAACCGAGAGCTTCAGAAACACCACAAAATTTAATAGTGGGAAGGTATTACAGTTTCTACACCATTCCCCATCTCTCAGGGCAACAAACCAACCCCACACATGGATAAAAAGGAAAGAAAAAGCTGCTTTGTTTCAAGCAACACAGAAGTTGGAAACAACAAAAAGTCAGTCCTACTGGGCCCTTCTGTCCCACCACTATTAACTGCAATTAATATCAGTGATCCTCGTTGCATCCCTGCAAACACAGGGCTACAAAGCAGATCAAGCTTCTCCAACTAACACGAGCTCGGGATCTGGCCAGAAATTCTCCCAGCTGTGCAAAGACTGGCAGATGACGATGACAGCCAGACAAAGATGTCTGGGCATGATAACATGTTGCACATGATGAGGCCGTAGTTAAATATCAATGAATAGCGGTTTTGTGCTATTGAAGACACAAACAATGAAGCTAACATTCGCCAGAAGAAAACAGAAGAATCTGATAAATGAAAAGAACAGAAAGCATCCAAAAATGTACTGCAAAGTACTGGAGTAGAAAGGAAACAATCCCGAAGAAACATTGTGTCCTTCAAAGGGGGAGATCCTTGGGAATATTTGATGGTACCAACAAACTCAGCAGCTCAAAGTCATTTGGTGACAGACAACTATGTACCCCCAAACCAGACCCTGGGTATTGAAGGGCTCTTCCTTTCTGCTCTCTTCCTGATGGGTCTCGCTCACACTGACTCACATCTTTTTACCTCCCCACTGGATGCAAATACCCAACTACCCCATTGCACGGAGAGGCAAAGTTCTGCTGGACTGCAAAAAAGTCACACGTAGGTCACCCGGGGAGAGAAAGAGCTTCTCTGGATAAAACCGTGCCCAAACGCAGAACCAAGCAGGGAGCAGGTTCCACATTTCACAGAAAGATGAAGCCATTCCCAGTGACACATGACTTGCAAAAGTGCCTTTCTCCTCCAGCTCCCCTCCCAAGGGGCACTGGGGAATATGACGTGCTGCCATGCTGGGAACTGGACTCTGGCAGCTGCCTGGCAGGAGCTGGGAGTGCTGCCAGACACGCAGTGTCCTGGGAAGGAGCCACCTACCCAGCATCAGCAGGACTTTCTGCAGCTCTCCTTGCCTCGCAGAGAAGTACAACTGCTTTGGATGGAACCGTAACTTCTTGGGTCTGCAGGAGTGGGGAAAAGCAGCACAATTAATACTCACTGAAGGACACTCCCGGCATTTCACCCCACCCCATCACTACCCCACGTGCACGACAAAGTCTGTTCCTTCGGTACAGCTCCAGGGTGCCAGCAAAATACAACAACAACTCTCCAGAACATCTTCCAACTTCCAGCTCCAACCACAGCCAGCCTTGTTCTCACGAGGGCTGGATCTATTCAGCTGCTCATGAACAAATTCTGGGTCTTACTACTGTGAACGAGAACTCCTCACAGTTACTGCTGCAGCTGGAGAGCCAGTGAAAAACTAAATCCTCCAGACAAACCAATCAGACACTTAGAGCTGGAACTATTCCCTTGAATCAGTAATCTGTTGGGGTGACAAATGACTGAACAAAAGAAAGGTCTGTATGGGGCTAAAATCCAGCTAAATCTGAGTTTTCTCTAGGTTAAGCAACTTTGCTGGACACTGGAGAGACCCAGCGGGCTTTTTCTTACTTCTCAGAGTCCAGGGCAATCAGGGCACTTTCCAGAGTTTCTTTAACTGGTCCCTGGGTCAGGCTGGTAGTAGGCTTTGGAAAAACTGAAGACCCAGCCACGTCAAAGCCCTCAGGAGCTGAACTTTCTGGCTTGTCTTCCTCTGATAACCGGGTCCCAGTGCCACTGCAGAGGAAAAATGAGAGACAGCCAAAGCACAACCATTAGAAACACAACAGTGTGCATCTTAGGCCAGAGAAGGAAAGGAAATGGCTTTTAAATACAGATAAGTGCAAGGGAAATCGAAACACAGACTGATATATTTTACAGCCTTTTTGGTAAGAACTTGCCCCAAAAAGGAGCTGTACTGCACTATGATTACATTTTTCATATATTTTGTGCTACAGGAAACCAAGGAACATGGGGCAAAAGCCACCAGAACAAGATCAGATCGAACGGGAAGTCGAAGCACTGTTCAAGGCAGGGGTGGCTGCATTTGTGTTTCCCTCCGCGTTTTGATCACCTCTTTTTATCTCTGCCCATTGATGCTCTATGGCTGGGTACCACATGAACTTCCCTGTCACTTAGCAAACCTGGCAACACCAACTCCACTGTTACTCCATTCCTAACAACAAGAGGAAGGAATGGGTTTAAACCCCTCCTGTCTTCATAGCCTCTGCCCCAGCTCACCCTGAGCCTGCTGCGCCCTTCTCCAACACAGCAAGCAACACAAAACACACTTGCAGGCTCCTGAAGCTGAGTTTGGTGTCTCAGAGCAGGACCACAAAGCGCTTTGCTCCATCAAGAGAACCACAAGTGAAAAAATGTAAAGCACGGTCTGGCACGAGGTCTGAGACAGCCACGTGCTCCCCAAGCTCACCTCCCCGTTGTGGTGTCAGCCCTTCCCTCCACAGCTGCTGGTTTCTGCTGCTCGTAGGTCAGTGACACCGTGGAGGTTGTGTCGGCTTTTGCTATTGTCACCTCCTTTGCCTTGGAGGCATCTTCCCCGCAGTGTGGGCAGTAGCTCATGTCGTTGACCTGGGAGGCACAGTTCTTGTGGAAACGGTGGGAGATGCTGCTCTCCGGCTGACACTCCATGAAAGTGCCCTAAAAGAACCACAGAGAAGAAATTCACACCTGGGTCACTACACGCCTTTACCCCTTCCACATGCTTCATCCATGGGTCTCTTAAACACTTCATTCATCACCACTCCTGTCCCTGGCGCTTCCAGTACAGTAAGTAAGCACTGCCACTTCTTTAGAAGAGAAAAAAACCAAGGTAACAGGGAAAAAACTCACTTAGTTAGGGACTGCAAAGCAAGTTTTTTAATTGTGTTTGGGAACAGAACCAACAAGTCCCAATTTCCAGCTCTTTCCTCTAACACTTGAAGTTCTTATGTTTCTAGAAGTGCCAGTGTACTGTAAGGACAGCCCCAAAATCAGAACAGAAAACTTCAGCCCTGCATGCTGAGCCAGCATTTAAACTACCAAATAAAGCTGCACACAAGCCATTCAAGAACCTACATGAGTACAATTAAATCAGCTGTTAACCCCAATATAACCCAAAGCATGGACTTCTCTGCTTGGACCAGCCCCATGTGCTGTTTAACCCCAATACTGTGGCTGACTGCTCATTTGGGCACTTGTCTTACAATTGTCTTCCCTTTCCAGCAAAGCCCTCTGACCTGAAATGGAGGCACCCCAGAATCCACTGTCCTGGGCCACCAGTGCTACCTGAAGCCCTGCTGTGCTGTTATGAGTGACGGATGGCACAGACCCTCCCAGGTTCACCTGCGTGAACTGGGACACGTCACTCAGAGATGCAAGAGCAGGAAGGGAAACGGAGGGGTTCACGGCCAGGTTGGCACAAAATGATATTCACTGATATTTAACTCTCAGCTTCCAGTGCTGAAAGGGGGCTACAGGTGACATGGGGGGGGCTCTTGATCAGAGGGTGCAGGGACAGGACGAGGGGGAACAGTTTTAAGCTGAAAGAGGGGAGATGGAGATGAGATGTGAGGAAGAAATGTTTNTGTCACTCAGAGATGTAAGAGCAGGTAGGGAAGTGGAGGAGTTCACAGCCAGGTTGGCATAAAATGTTATTCAGTGATATTTAATTCTCAGCTTCCAGTGCTGAAAGGGGGCTACAGGAGAGGGGGCTCTTGATCAGAGGGTGCAGGGACAGGACGAGGGGGANCCCCCCCAAACCATTCTGTAATTCTATGACTCTATGGAAGGCTAGTTAAAACCCACTCTTTTGTATTCACAGTCCTCCCAAGCAACCTAATTAACTCTAAGCAACCTAATTAACTCTATTTCAGCTTTGCGAAATGCCTTGAACAGTTTTGAGGATTTTATCTTTTAAATGATCTTTGACTCAGCATGAACACCCAGGGCGGCTCCATTTATTGCAGTTACAATAATGCTTGAGCCTATGCAGCAGCTTGAGTTGAGTCATCTTGAAGAACACCAGCACCAGACAATTAAGCCTCCCCATCACCCCGTGAGGGCCTCAACTGGTGTTTTTCAGCTTTACCAACAGGGAAACTAGGAGGCTGATGACTTGAAGGACTGGACCAATGCTATTAAAAGCCTCGTTTGGAGAGGTGGGAGAAGCAGCTGGAGATGTCAAACCCTGCCTTGTTCCAGTGTCACCACTAAGGTTCCCCATCTAAACCCTTTGTGAGCAGGCTGGGGGACAGAACCACTCTTGTGTATATAGATTCATTTACAAACCAAGCTAATACAATTTTTGATGTGTTGATCTGTACAGAGAAAGAAAAAAAAAAAACCAACAACTTTGTTCCAAAGAAATTCCTAAGGCAAGACTTTCACCATGCAAAATCCCAGTGGAAACCCTTCAGTGACACCCCTCGGGGTCTCCAGGACGATAAAGGTGACAATTGCAGCTACCCTCACACACATTTCTGTTGAAAACACCACCTGACATGCTGTGGACCGAGGTGGAGCTGATGCCAGGAAGTCAGTAAACCCCTTGAGGTACCATCTCCACCTTCAGCTCTTCCAGCTCCTGCGCCAGGCACCCCCTTCCCTAGATCGAGAGCAGGGACTTACTGCAGTGCAAAAGTATCCACAGCCAGGGCAACACTGGTGTTTCACCATCCTCCCTCTATGGTCCTCACACAGCACCAAAAGCTGGACTTTGTTAGACGGGCGCATCAGTTCATACTTAACCACACTGTTTGTGCATCGGCCCAGCTGGAACAGGAGAAATTAAAGGAAATGAAATTACTGGAGACCCAAACACTCTCCGTGCTCGTGCGGAGGAAGATTTTTGCACGCTGCTTTGATGAGCCCTGGCTTTTTCACAGTAATTCAAATGTGTGCCAGATAGCATTAGCAGTACAGCAGGAAGCTGTGAAAGCTGCTCTCACAGGAAGAAATGCATCATTTACTAACTAACATGCATGTGGACCCCGAGTCGTTTGTGTCTTGAAAGAAAAAAAAAAAAAAAAAAAAGGTAACTGGAAATACGCACGAGCCAAGCGGCCGCAGAAGGGGCAGCCCCAGGGGCCTGACTCACACAACACGGGCTCTCCTTTTGCCAGGAAGAGCGGGTGCCGGTGACCAAAAGAACAAGACCATACGCACTAAATCTTGTTACTGTTCAAAAGTATAAAGTCACAGGAAGATAAAGCGAAAAATAATTGCTCTGCATTGCCAGCGAAGTTATCGTCTGTACTGGTTCCAGCACTGGCCCCTGCCCAGACCACAGGGATGAAGAGCCAGGATTTCACGAGAGCTCAACTCAAGTCACATTTTGAGCATGTTTTCTGAAGGATTTCACCAATGGCTTAAAAAGTGATCTTCCCGTGCACCCCCTTGTCCTGCCAATGACAGCAGGCTCCGTGGCTGGAGTTCACCCTTCCCAACCAGGGCGACTCGCTCTGCTGCGTCAGAAGGATCAACGCTTCCTCCCGCTGCCCCCGTTCACACATCCACGGCATTCTCACGCCCCAGCCGCCACCTGCTAGCACGACACGATGCTGTTTGGATTCTCTAAGTTCCTCTTGATAATAATCCTGCTTCCCCCCGATGCTTGGCAAAGGACATTTATAAACTAGCAATGTCACCGCAAAAGGCTGCTGCAAGGAAATGTCCCTACCAAAATCTGGGCATGGCTCAACTGCACCGGGCACCGCGAGCTGGGGTCAGCCAGGACCATCGTGCCTGCTCAGCACCCACAGACCAGCCCCCTGGTCCAGCTGAGGTTTCATTTGCTGTTTTTTTCCTCAACAAAACTAGACTTTTTCTTTTAAAACTCCACTTCTCCTGCAGAATCAACACCCCTACGGAAACGAGAACCGATTTTAACCTAGACTCATCGTTCACACCTAGCAGCTCTGATCCAGCTCACCCAAATTCCAGCTGTAAAGGCTACCTGTGGTTGGGACACCCTGGCCAGACTGACCGCCACACACGACCCCAGGGCTGCAGGGGTGGCAGGAGAGGACCATTGCACTGATTTCTACTTATGAGCCGAGGAAATTTGATTTACCCGTGAAAAGCTGCACTGTCTGTGTGAGGAAGTCCCTGTGTTATAATGTCAACACTATATCACTTGTTAGAAACTCCAAAAAAGTACGAAATGATTAACTGCTATTTTCCAACCATTAGGGTGCTCATAACTATTTATAACATTCCCCAAGGACATGACAGTCTGGAGAACCCACTATTCACACATCTAATATTCTTGTAACATCTGAGTCACTTATTCCATTATGAAAAAGCAGCTAACATACAGCATGGCCTTTGCTACTCCTCTCTCTGATTTACCCAAGGACAGAACTGTCAAACCACCACCTACCAGAGAAGAACCTCCTTCATATACCTTTTGTTTATGTAGAAGCCCTGTCTCTCCTATAAGAGGTATCTCCAGAGTATTCTCTCTTTAAGGAATGCTATGGAAATTCCTCTCTCCATAGGTACCAGGAGCACCTAACAGAAGTAAAGCATGGCTGCAAATCTGATTATCCCTTTCTCCCTCCATCCACTCTTCTCCTGGGATCCTACAGGAGAACTAGAGATCTTCTCATTCCTTGTCCTACCACCAGCAAGTAGCAGAGGGCTGCAGCATGACCACGGCTCAGCTGAAGTTTAAAAGAAACCCAAGTGCCTCTAAATAAAAGGAGGATCTACCAAGTGTGTTCCTGTCCTGCAGCCTCACTTTCCAGACCCAGCCACTTCCTTCCACATTTCTGGAACCAGTAGAGCCCAACTAGCCCAGTTGTGATGGACTGAAAGGTGTCACGTGCAATCATTTCCAGCCAGCCAGACCTGGAGGCTGCGCAGGGCTGCCAGCAGCTTTGTAACAGAAGCTTCTTGAGGGAGGAGGAAAGACGAAGGCTGGGGCAGCCTGAGCTGGCAGAAGGCACGCCAAGTTCCTGAAACTCAAGAGCTGGCTACAGAAAAGTTTGCATCAGCTCCTTCGCAGTCAAGGGAAACCAGCCCCAGGTTTCCTCCGATTGGGTTTTCTCACTTTGATGCATGTGAACGTATCCCAGCCCACTTGGCCCCAAACGTGTCTGTTACATCAACCCGATCCAGCCGCGCGGGCCACGACCAGCAGGAGAGATCCACCCAGCACCTCTCCAAGCGCAGACGAGCGGCTTCAACCCAACCGTGCGACGCATGCAGAGCGCTGGAGCCCTCAGCTTAGCGAGTGAGATGTTTGCCCTGCCGTTCCCGCACACCAGTGGGTTCCCAGTTTAGCAGGCTGCAGAGCCCCTGCGTGACCCCACACGTGTTCCCAGCACAGCTTTTTATTCTGTATGTTTCTGTCCTCAGCAGAAAAGTCTACGAGAAGCTAAAAGACAGGCTCGTACCTCATTATCCACGCTCTCCGTGGCCATGCACTGGTTGTTGGCTAGCGTGGTGATCTCTCTGCTTTTGGGGGTTTCCATTCGACAGCTACAGAGGGGGACCTCCTGGAGACCATCTACTTCCATTGCTTCAGGACCATTGGCAAGACCTGCAGTACAGGAGACCAGGAAATCAACTCTTACATTCTTTCCCAGGAGGAAGGATCAGTCCATCAACACCACCCATGTCCTGTGGCATCTTCCCATTCCATGTCCTGAAACGCTTTCAAGGCATTACCTAAACCCTGTAAAAAAGACCCCTTTCTTAAACCAGTTGGAGTTTGCAGAAGCATCCTGTACTTTTTTTTTTAAGTCCAGCCACACTACAGATGACTCTGCTGAAATCCAGACTAACAAGTGAAGAACAGTTTACTCTGAGAAAACCTCAACAAGGAAAAGCAACGACGAGGTACAGATTTTTATCAGCTTGTCTCTCCTCCCCACCTGCCCCACAACACTGTGCTCTGGCACCAGAAATATTGTAAGAAACCACCCGAAGTAACCACCCGAAGTTGAAAATTTGAATAGTTAGTGGAGTGATAAATAGAGAAGATCAGGAAAGCACAAACTTCTATTTGCAGGAGGCTTATTACACAGACGGGAAAACAAAATTCCTGGGACTATTTGGTCTCAGCCAACCAAGAATTATTTATTTTGGAAAAAGAACAAACCAGGGAAAAGAAAGCAGCAAGATGCTCAGATATTCTTGCCTTCTTCTCATCCCTTTCTTTCCAATTTTTAACATTTTCAGACCCATTTAAAGGTGGATAATGGCTTTTGAGGGGACTCACCGCCAGCTATGGGGGCACAGCGTGAATGTTCTTGTGTCTCCTCTGGATCCAACTCAGTCACTAGGCTACCCAGGATCGCACAACATTGGCATAACAACAAAGGGGTTGCTTTTAGTCCTACACTCCTATTCTAATCCTCCACAGTCGTAACATCCCTTTGCAAAGTTTTCATTACAGAAGCAAACCCTCAAACATTTGCCTTTGGACTGGTTCACCCTGAAGTGTCCCAAGCTCTCCCTACCCAAGCCTGCTATGGGATTGAGTCCCAGGGAGAAGGAACCACGCTGCTATTTTTTAAGGTTTTAAAGGTGAGTTATTTTTCTGCAAAGTTTCAAAGATTAACATCATTCCTGAGGGAGATTCCTCTTTGGCTGCCCTGGCACTGGCAGCACTTTCCCCCTGGAGCATCCTGCCCATGACTATGACCCCACCAGCCCAGCACAACCCCTTTCATCTCGTAGGGTTTCCCTTAGCCAACAGGGGGCAAGACCAAGCCTGGAGCAGGGATGGGATATTTCAAGACATACAAGCAGAGGGAAAGTCCTTGCTGTTTTAATGTAAAATCCTGTCAAGATCTTAAAGGCTGAAGAGCTTTTTCTAGGACCACAAATCACAGAGCTCATTCCTTGCCTTCTGAGCTGTCACTTTCATCACCCTTTTGACATCCAGAGGCTCTGGTGAAAGCATCCCTCACCCATCCTGACCTTCCCTGGGTGGTGAACACTCCCACCCGCCCTTTGATGCGCCTCTATCAGAAGAGCCAGACGACCTTTGAAAGAGAAACAACAACTGGAGACAGACAGATGGATCCAGGTCAGCCAGGAGGCGCTGGATCTTCAGCAAGTTCAGCACTGGGAACAGCGGCCGGGGGCGAGCACCCAGAAACCAACACCAGTCCCTCCTGCTCTTCCTGGGGCTGAGGATCTTGGGGGGCATTGGGGAGACCTGGGGGGCACTGGGGAGACACTCAATCCACACCCTCCGAGGAATGGAGAGGAGCTGCTGGGTGCGATGGGCAGGCTGGGACAGCACCTTGGGACCCCTTGCTGGGCATCTTCCCGAGCCACCCCGCTGCACCCCAGCCAGGCTCCCCATCTCCATCCCCAGCGCTGGGGGGGTCCCCATGGCAGGTGGGAGCTCTGCGGCCAGGCTGGCCCCTGACACCGCCAGGGGGCGCCCCACACACCACCCTGGCCCCACCCAGCAGAACAAAGACCCCGGCCCCCAGCCCAGCTCCAGGGGCTCAGCCCCGGGCACCACTCACCTCCCACCGGCGAGGAGAGGATCCCCTTCACCCGCAGGTCCAGGGAATCCAGCGACACCTCCATGTACTCCATGCTGTTCTCCTGGCCAGGGACCTCTCTGCCTCCCAACGATGGTTTATAGGCTTCGGCACCTGGATGGAAACACACGCGTATTTACAGGGCTAAAAGGAAAAACAGTAATATAAATAGTAATAATAAATCACGGGCAGGGTGTCAGGGCCAGAGTTAAGTGGGCAGGCTGTATGCAGGCTGCCCAGAGAGGCCACGAGTGCAGATGCACACAGAATTAGGAAAATGCAACATCTGGGCATGTATGGCACGACTGATCTCGTATTTCCTTCCCTGTCTGATCAGACAGATTGTCCACTTCCACTTAGGTAGATAACAACAGCAACAAAAAAAGAATAAATGAGAAAGGCACATCTGCCTGCTGCCGTACTGCATCAGTGGCAGAAGCTTAAATGGCACAAGGAAGGGATGAAACCAGGGCTCAGCACATCCATCCTCCAGTCTCCAACCTGCTGCAAAGGGTTCCCGGTACACTCCGGCCAGGCAGACCAAACCGGCTCATCACGCACACCGTGAGGAGGATGAGACAGGTGACATTCAGCTTAATGGGAGGGGAACAACAGAAAAGCCAAGTTCTGGCTCTAAGTGAGCAAAGCTGCTGCTGGGAAGAGATTGCATGGGGATCCCTGGTTGGGAAGAGATCGTGGGGGGACCCCTCAGAATCTTTGTGGGAATTGCCAATCTCTTCACACTCCCTTGGCTTCACTTTCTCTCCTGGTTTGCTTCTCCCACTCTAGCTTGGCCAAGAGACTTTCGTTAGCCTGGAAGACTGGATGCCACCTTTATTGAAGGGGTGGAAAACCAGTCTGCGTCTGAAATTCAGAATCAGCTGTTTGGTCTAAAAGGGATCAATGATCCTCACTTCTTCACGAGAAAGGGGCCGCCTTGGGAGGAAGAGGAGCAAGCCAGATGACCACCAAACCCCAGGCACAGACCAGAGGCTGAAACATGGTCATTTAGCTCAGAACTAGCCACAAATCTGCTGATAAAAAACCTGCCTGCTTGCAAAGAATTAGCAAGCACAGAATAACAAACCCTTCGATGGCAATGGATGTGTGAAACCTCAATAACGAAGCTGAAGGCACAGCTTCACTTCAGAGACTCTCCACTTTCATTTACCCATCTTGTTACCTTTCCTGAAGAAGAACCAGATCCAGCCTGTGCTCCCAGCTCTCCCCATCCCATGGCTTTCAGAGAGCACTAAACCTTCTTTTGAGTGCTGGGTAACTTAGGCCAAACAAGAATGACCACCTGAACGGTGTCCACACCACCAGATGACCCAGGGGCAGCTAATTACAAACACTGCGGTGCTTTCACAGCAAGCAAAGACAACCCGCACATCCCATTCAGCTGGACAAACACCTACAAAAGCAACTGAGCATCGCTCTGGGGTGGTTCTTCCTTTTCCCTCTGCATCTAACCACGCTCCCCAAGCTCATGGGATGTGAGTCCACAGGGACATTAGTCCATGAGGTCTTTCTTTTTTTGAATACTCTAAAATAAAGGGAGTTCATGAAAAAAAAAAAAAAAACAAACCAGCTACTAGCATGCCAAGATAAAGGCACCTTTTCTGTGTTCTGCTGTGAAAGGGTGCACACCAGCAGCCACTGCCAATGAGATGCAAGTTCAAACCCTGGTTTATCATCCAGCCCATCCTTGAAAAGGAAGAGTGAGCTCTACAGACAGCCCCTGCCTTCTGGGCCTCAGCTCCTTACCCCTCCACCTGAAAGGCTAATTTCTGTGTAGTTAAGAAAAAAAATACAATTAGTTACCTAGCACACTGGCTTGTTTCTTTTTATTCCTCCGTCTCCTCTTGCGCGTAGGTTTCAGCCATGGACTGTCCGTCTTTCCTTTCCTCTTCAGCAGCTTCCTCTTGATGCTGGACTCCGAGCTCTGAATAACCAGAGAGGCCACGTGCATGTAAGGCATGGTGGCATCAGCGTCCCAGCAGTCCTTTGCGCCCATGCGAAAGAGCCTTCTCGCAGCTTAAGTTACGCGAAAAGGCCTTAAAGGACTGGGAGTTTGAAATCAAGTGGTGCTAAGACGTCTTTATAGAGCCGAAAAGGAAACACAAGCACACGTGTGGGTGTATTTCCTGTCATCTCAATCGTGCATGCTTCACTTTCTCTTCCATGTAGGCTCTTACCCCACACTCATTGCAGCAGGAGTCAGGCACCTCTGCTTGGCAATGCCAGTACGCAGGCACACGCACGCTTCTCCCCAGAAAAGCTGGGGTTTTTCTAACTGAAATATTCGCATCGCTCCACAGTCATGCTAAAAAACACCAACAAAAGCCTGCCTTGCACCTGGAGAGCCACCTTACAGTGTTAGGATGGACCCGGGGGAATTGAGCTCTGCAGCAGCAGACCAGCTGCCTTCCTGAGTGGGGCACAGGGTAGCACGGACTAAGCACGTGGCAAACAGACAGATATGGGAGTCTTAACAGGGTCTGGGTGTTGGTTTCAAAAAATACAGTTGTCCCCAGTGTGTTTTCACTCATCATAGAATCCCAGAATGGTTTCGGTGGGAAGGGACCTTAAAGCCCATCCAGTGCCACCCCCTGCCATGGGCAGGGACACCTCCCACTAGCCCAGGTTGCCCAAAGCCTCATCCAGCCTGGCCTTGAACCCCTCCAGGGATGGGGCATCCACAGCTTCTCTGGGCCACCTGGGCCACTGCCTCACCCCCCACACAGTGAAAAATTTCTTCCTAATGTCTTGTCTAAATCTACCCTCTTTCACCTTACACCCGTTACCCCTTGTCCTCTCTTCTTTTGATGCCCCCAGGACACGGGGGGTTTCTGGGCTGCCAGCGCACACTGCCGGGTCGTATTGAGCTTCTCATCACCCAACACCCCCAAGTCCTTCTCCCCAGAGCTGCTCTCTATCCATTCTCCTCCCAGCCTGTGTTTGTGCTTGGGATTGCCTCGACCCACGTGCAGGATCTTGCACTTGGCCTTGTTAAATTCCATGAGGTTTGCACGGTCCCACCTCTCCAGCCTGTCCAGGTCCCTCTGGATGCCATCCCTTCCCTCCAGCGTGTCACCACACCACCCAGCTTGGTGCCATCGGCAAACTTGCTGAGGGCAAATCATCATCGCAACAGAGAATCCGACACCCCAACCCTGTAAGGCTGTCTTCAGCACGCTAATCAGAAAATTAATGTTCAAACTGAAACCACTAGCTCCTGATGCTTATCCATCTCCCATCGAAGCCTTGGAAAACCCTCCTGCTGCTGGCGGTGGCTGGATCAGCCCTACCTTCATGCCTACCTTGCGAGGAAGCCGATGCTGCACCATGCCGTTATCACCGTGAGCAAGCCAGGCAAAGGTGATGCTGAGCCCTGGCTCTCTGGGGCAGCTCTACGGCTTGTCTACGCTGCCCCCGATAACCCCCCGTGAGCGTGGGCTCAGTTGTGCCCGGCCACGTGGCTTACACCAATTGTATCACACTGCTCGTGGGGGAGAGGTTTGCGTTTGAGCCAGTCCCTGTCTGGGGAACCGACTGACTCACCAGATATGAGCAGAGCAAAAAACCACCGTCTAGGATGTGGAGATATGACTTGGGAGTTTGGACTTGACTGCAAGCTCAACCCTTGGTTTGAGCTCACACTAGAGACTGACTGCCCCCAAAGAAAGGGGCAGGCTACACAGCCCCTGCTGCTTGGTCCTCTCTGGCTCTTGTAGTGTCAGAGCACAAGGAAAAAAAACTCTACAGAGCGTCAACGATTCACTTGGTATAGTCACTTCTACCTTCCAGCTCAAAACATCAAGAAAATGAAGGGAAGAATTTTCTCAAGGTGACTGAAGAGTTGGGGTGCCTTAAATGCTGGCTCCTCAACTTGAGATGCTGTAGAAAGGGAGCAAAATTTTAAAGTAAAGGGGAGGCTGGGGGACAGAGAAAATTAATGAACAACAACTTAAATTTAAAAAAATCAGTTTCTCTTTACCGGCCATCTAAAAATAGAAAGTAAAAATCACTAGCAGCTGGTGAAGGTCTTGCCCTAGCACTATACCGAGAGCCTCCCAGGAGAGCAGCTGTCTGTCTGTCTGTGTGCTATTTGTATGTCTCCCTGATAAAAGCTGCTCATCTGGTTCCGTGAGGTGGTACGGCAGATCAACGTGAATTTAGGCTCTGGGCTGGGCCAATGGATTTGTGAACAGCTCCCTGAGCTCTGAAAAGCCACGCTGAGCTCTGGGGTGTTGGAAAACATTGCTGGCTCCTGCCGCTTCCCACGTCTGGATCTGAAGAATTGAAGCACCCTTAAATATTTCTACTAACATTGAAATGATTAAAAGCAGTCAAAATCTTGTTGAAAACAACAAACAAAAGCCCATTAATTAACATCAAAAAGCAATTAACTGTATCACAGATCAGGGTTAAGCACCTTGTGGAAAACAATATTGTGTGTGGGTGGTTTCAGAGAGTGAGTTTTGTCAAAGAGACATGAAACCACACTGCTCTCTCTCTTTCTGGCAGCAGTGCAAAGGGGAAATTATTATCAACAGGACAAAGGCTGAAAGACACATTTATCTTCTAGCAGAACCAAGTCAGATTCATCTCCATCTTCCTCCTCCTCCCCGGACTCTCCAGACTCCTGTTCCTCCTCAGACTCACCATCATCAATCTGCAGCCACCATTTGCCCAAGAACAGAAAGAGTCAATCAGGTCAGGTCTCTCAAAACAGAGCATCCCCCCACCATCCTGCTGTACCCCCCACCCAGCAGAGCATCCCCCACCATCCTGCTGTGCCCAGCACCCACCCCCAGCCTGCATGGGCACTAACACAATTTCCTCTCCAGGCCAAGAACTCCGAGGGTGTTAATGCACATCACTGTACATCCATAGGGATGGTGCAGGGAAAAAAAAAATCCAACCCCAGAAAGAAGTTTTCCAACCAACTCTTAACTTCTGTGATCATCCAGAAACAGCCTTCTGTCTACATTATGCATCATGATTTGGGAAAAAATTAACTAAACCAATTCTCGTGCTTTACCAGCCTGTTACAAGCAAGATGAGGAAGACATCTCTTCCTGACCGGTTCAGTGAAGCCCATAACTAAATGTGGTGCGGGTTCTGCACGTACAGTGGACCACAGGCTTGTGTAGCAAAGCTGAAACTGAGGGGTAGGTGGGGAGACTCTCACGGGTGCAATGGGGATCAGGAAATACTCATCAAAAAGCATCACTTCCACTGCTGTGCTTTCTGCCATCTTGCAGGCTAAGAAAACCTCAAAATTGCCTCAACTCATGCCACTCCTATCCCCCGGGTACAAGCAGGGTCCCGTCCCACTCCACACCCTGCACAGGGCATGTGAATACCTTTCTGGCGTTGTCTGCATCGGACGCGCTGTCTTTAGAGGTCCTGTTATCATCTGCAGGGAACACGGCTGCCTGTTCTGCGCCGTGATCATCCTCCTCTTCCAACTCATCCGAGTCTTCCTCTTCAGAGTCTACATCCATGCTCTCCCCGTTCACGTGGGGGCTGGCATCACCGAGGTCCTTCTCACTCTGAAAGGCAGCCAAGCACACGAGCCACAACATCAGCCCGCGGGACAGGGCTGGGAGCCTTAACGCTGGCTGTACGTCCCTCCAGAGCTCTCCAACACCGCCAGCAAAGCCAGCCTGAAAGCCTGCCATGTGTCACCTAACCCTGCCGAGCTGGGGGGAACACAGCGTTAAAGGGCAGGAGCCTTCGGACAGATCCATGCAGTTTAATTCAAACATGGAAGGGCAGCTCCAGCGTGGCACAACAAGGGCGCAAGAAGGTTTCTAGGGAATGGAAAGGGAAGTTAAATCAGAGAGAGGGATTTTCACCCCACTCCACGAAAACCTAGCACTGTTTTCCTTGAATTCAAAGACCAAAACTTCAGGGCATGGGTTGCAGCAAAAGCAAGTCCCTGTCTTGTTCTGCCATAAAGCCTCAAGCNGAATTTGATCAGGAGCGAGTCCCTGCCTAAAGCTTTTTAAGTAACCAGTTGTTCTGCCATAAAGCCTCAAGCAGCAACCCTTGCCAGTTACACCTTGAGGACTCAGAAACAAAAAAGTTACAATATAGAGTATGCTTGAAATCTCTCCAGTTCCACAGGACACGTGGGACAGAAGGGGAACATTCACTGGAAAACATTTGTTTAAGAGCTGGTATCTCAACAGTCACCCCCAAAGAGCCATTTCCAAAGGAGCAAGGCTGCTGTGGGCAGGATGCTGTCACCAGGGAGAAGGTCCACACACAGAATGGAAAACGCTGATGGCAACGAGCCAGCACGTTCCTGCACCCATCCGTGGGGCTGGTGTGCCAGGAAAGGGATGTGTATGGTGACAACAAACATGTCCAGTGGGCTCAGCGCTCCCCTCACCTTGGCACCCGCAGAGGAATGAGTTATGCTCTTAAACATCTCAATCATTGTTCTCTGTTTTAACACTTTGGTCTTTTTCTTGGGAACCAGGCTATAGGTTCCCATTCTCCGTTTCTTCTTCCGAGATACTGCAGCGGCTGGAAAAGAGAAGCAAAAGAAACCCAAAGTTTGCTCAGGAATGAAAAGAAGGGATACAGAGTAGAGGCTGTACTGGGGGAGCCCACATTTGAGCACACGATCTGAGAAAAAGGCTTCCTACTCCAACTAATTCATTTACAAGTCAACCACAAGATGATAGACACACCATACCAAGAGCTTTCTGCCAGTGCTCCTTCTGGCCCCTACATCACCACACACAGCATCAAATCCTTAAATTAGCATGTTTGGCAGTGTCGTGATGCCATAGGAGAATCCAGCTTGCTCAAATAGATATCGCAAGGCTCGTAATTCTGACTTACAACTGTACAATAACTGAAGAACACACAGGGAAAAGGTACCTTCAACAACAAGCTGTTTGCCACTTAACCTCGTTCCACACCTATTATGGAAGTTTGTTTGATTCCTTTCACTACTTCAACTGAGGTTTAATTTGTTAGGTCTCCCTCCTGGCCTCCTAATCACATCAGTCATCACACCTCACTGCCTGGTGCTGTCTTGGGTGAACACATCAGAAGGATGCTTAGTGCAGAGCATACAGCAGGGGACAGCCAGCTTCAGCACCAGTATTACTGGTTGCAGCTGTACAGTTTGTTTCTTGAAAGCATTTCTTCATCTCCCACTATGATGAAATTTCACCAAAAAAAAAAAATCTATGGAGAAATCTCTCAAAAAATTCTGTTAAGCCAATTAATTTTATTTGCAAGGCTGTAGTTCATGGTAAGCAGTTTTTGCCATGATATACAAAGTCCTTCAGAACTGATAGAAACATCTTCAGAATATCCCACAGGAAGATGGGATGAAACTGTCTCCTCTAAAAAAATCTTCTAGCAGAAGAGTGACCCGAGGTGTGAGGGTGCCTGGTGGAGCATGCCTACCTGCCCACACCGCCAGTGGGAAAAAGGTCCTGACAGAGGTTCCAGTCCTTGCTAACCTGCCTCATCTCCCACCCAACCACACACACACACATTCAGGAGGTGGGTGCTGTCAGGAATTTTAACTCTGCCCTTTCTTACCTGTCTGCGACTTTGTGGTGGCCACATAGCTCTGGTTCTGAGGTAGTGACTGGTGAAGGCCCGGGAGAGAGGGCAACGGCAACGGCTTCCCAAACTCCAGGATGGATTTGTTGCCTTCCTCCTTGGATTCTTTTTGATCTCTGCTGTCTCTCCCATCTTTGGGGTCTTTACTTGCATGCTGGAAAACAAAATGCAGCTCAATTGAGCATCTACACTCAAAAGGAAAAAAAAAAAAATCACAAAAAAAAAGTTAGTATTTTCTCTCAAGCATCGTCAACTTCACTTGAAGAGAGGATACACACACATTCAAAGCAAAAGCACACAGCCCCTCCCCTAGCACAGAGCATTACTTTGCCTAGAGATTGCAAACACTCCCAGCCTGCTGCTCCTTCACTTGCAGCTTTTGAGGCTGCGAGGCCACCTGGCAGAGGCGAGACACGGCAGATCCAAAGCAACTGCAGATAATGAAAAGGATCAGATGCTATTTACACAGGCATTTGCTTGGCTCCAGAGAAGACGAACGAATGCAACAAACGCACCTATTCCCTGAATCACACCCCGAGTGCGGCTGTCACATCAAGCACGCACGAGAACGGGGTCTTGCAGGGACGTTCAGGTAGCGATGGGAAGGGACCCTTCCTTCCAGCCTGGCACACAACAGAACACGGGCAAAGAGGGTATCTGCTCGGCATTGCAGGTTCTTCTGCAGTGCTGCTGCTGCCCAGACCTGTCCAAGCTGACTTTACACCAGTGGGCACAGGTAGTCCCGACCCCGCTGCGGGAACACCAACACAGGGCAGGCTACAAGCTCCTGCTGCAAACCAGGAGAATTTTGTAGCTGTGATTGCACTGCCTGGCGCTGGAGCCAGGCTCCCAGCCCCGGGGCAGCTCACACCCGCTCCGATTCGAGCCTGTACCCAGTGCAAAGTCCCACCTTTGGTCATGAAGCAGGGTTCCTAGAGCTCTGCACCCCACAGAGCTGCACCTTCTGCAGCAACCCCTGGATTAACCGAGAGCGGGGTAAATGCTCACTCTGAGTTGAGATTTTACACCAGATATGACCTGGCTGCACCCACACCTCTCCCCAAGTCTGTCCACTCAACTGCCAGGTGGGAGGCAGTTTTGGGCAGAGATGCTCCAGGAAAGCAAGAGCCCAGTTAGCAGATTACGAGCTCTGCGGGGGAATTGTTTCAGTGCTGCTCCACTTGCAGGAAAACACTCCTCATGGGACTTCTGAAGCAACAGCTGAAATGCCAGAACAGAAAAAGAGGAATCCAGGCAAAAGAAAGGAAGGAATAAAAAGCAGCCAGCAATAAACTCACTCTTTAAAGTCCAGATAGACGCTGCTTTCAAGTAATGTGACCTTGTGAACACATGGGGAAGTGACTGATTCTCCTAATTACAGCCCTGCCACGTGCACGCTGCTGGCAGAAAGCGGGGACTTGGTTGCAGACAGAAAAGCTATAACGATAATCAAAAATGACCCGCATAAAAAGGCCATCAAATTGCCAATAATTCCTGCATCAAGCCCATGACTTACGGCTGAATTGCCACATCTCTTCTCATCTTTTCTTAAAAGGCATCTAGTCTTGGATTAACGATTTCAAAGACGACAAATCTACCATGCGCTTTGATACGTTGTTCCAATGCTTAATTGCTCTCACTGTCAAATAATTAAATGCATTATGCTTTTTCAACTAAATTAAAAAGCCCTGTATCATCAGAAATCCTCACTCCAAGGAGATACTTATGGACTATGACCAATTTTTTTTTTTTGTTTTAAACTTTCTCTTCAATTAGTTTAATAGAATAAGCAAATTAAGTGTCCGTAGAGTGATTTACTGGACACCAGATCACTCCTGAGAATGCTCCCAGTTGTTCAACCCTGAAAAAACGCCCGTCAGGAGTGCTGGGCACAGCATGCCAATTAATAGTCTCAACAATACTATTTATACCTCTTCCAAGCCCCTAGTTTATAGATCTAAAGGTTAACAGTAACTCTTGGCTACAGGATTATTCCCAAGTCCCCTGGAACATCCACTGCTTTCCATTTTTAACTTAAAATTAGAAAAACGAGCTTGGGAGAGGCAGATTGATGCAGAACTGTCCGCAATAAGTGTACATAAAGGGCTGCATCTTTTGTCCTTGGGCAGGACTTGTGCAGGTTCTTGCAACTGATCTCTGATAAAACGTGTTGTTGCTCCCAACCACCAAGAATTCACATCCAGGCCATGTCAGGCTGTTTGGAAGAACATAATCAAATGTTAAATAAAAAAGCAGTATGTTATTAGCTTGGGGTTTTTCTCTCCCCCTGTAATTACAATATGGAAATAAATCGAAAATCTTCAGCCGAGCTGCATGACAACTGTTACATGTGACTTTTTCATGGCAATTCCCATAAAATAGTTTTTAAATCAAATTAAGCCTTTTGAGATCTGGTTTCTTACTTGGAGGCATATGCAGCAATGCTAAAGAACAAGAATTTCCCCAGAGAGGTGACCAGATCTCTCAGGAAGCCTGATGGCATGGGAAGCTGAGCAGGCCAGCAGCAGAACATATATATCTATCTCACACAAGTGTATATAAAAATAGAAAAAATACTAAAGTCTAAGGATTGTAATAAAAGGAATCAGCAAATATTTGAAAACACTTATACTCGGTTTTCTCATCGTCTTTCTTCATTCTGAGCTAGATAAAACAGTTACACCTTTGCTGTTCTTATTAAATTTTGCCCTTCCAGCAAGTAGAGTGTTTAGCGGATGAAACTTTATTCTTTTCCCATTTCTAATGTCTCTGAATTCTGCCAATTCCTTAACTCGAGCCTGTCGGTACAGCCCACCCTGGTCTCCTACACTGAGCCTTTATGCTCTGCTCTATCTGCTCCAAATTTAAACACCCCCAGAAAAGAGGCTTTCCTAATCTAACTCAGGGCTCTGCTGGGAAATTTCTTCTTCCTTAAAATCCCATCAAACTGGCTAAGAGTTGGTTCGAGCATATCTGAGCTCCTCTTTGCAAAGACATTCTGCACCCCTCGCTGCCCAGGTCACAGCCAGCACCCGCCACCTCTCTGCAGAGGCAGGCTCAGACAAAAGCAGCAAAGGCAAAAGACAGACTGCGCGTTTGGGAGTGGGGTGGGTGGGTATGAGACTATTTGGGGCACACCAGACTCCTATCAAAGCAAAACGGGAACAAAACATGACAGTGATCCCTATTTAAACACAATGCTGGAGCCCCCAGCACCATCAGAGGGCTTCTCAAAATGCTGCACATCCATTTAGCTCCAGAGTTTCCTGCCAGGGAAAAGGCTGTCCAAGGAAAACCTCGGATGAAGGTTTCTCCCGTAGAACAGGCAGAGCGGCTGCCTCCAGCCCCACCACTCCATGCCCCAGCCCAGGGCTGGCAGGACTCAGCTCCACGCCACCTCCGTGGGCTACACAGTCACTGGGACAGGTGATTGCAATCTGTCACGTGCCGCTTTCTTCCACTTTCATGATGGACAAGTTCCTCCTGCCCTCCCTGCTCCAGGCACAAGGCACAGCACCAAGCAGGTCTCTTGAAAACTGCTCGCAGCCCAGGATCCATCCCAGCAAACTCCTGCTTCTTGGCTCACAGCCTCTCTCACCTTCCCCCAGCAGAGGACACTCGTGCTGGCACAGCACTAACAAAGGGGCTGCAAACAGCAGCTGCTGCAAAGACCCCAACAGAGCCCTTCGCTGGTCAACATCTACTCATCCCATTTGCTGTGACAAATCCT
>VZTO01020708.1:0-74834 GCA_013400615.1 Syrrhaptes paradoxus
GTTTGCCATGCTGCATGGCTTTTGTATTGGTAAACTTTATCAGATCGGAATCAAAACAGTTCAACAACTGTTCAGAACTAAAACTGAGAGTTTGGAAGGGGAAGAAGTTCTGCTTACATTTCTAACTGCCTTTTAACTGAACAAGGCTGCCACTGCAGCCTGCAAAACACAGCCCTGCTAACTCACCAAAAAACTTTTGAGCCACACATCCAAGTTTTGCTGTTCCTGTTGGGGACACAGAAAAAACAGAGGGGACAAATGCAGTCAAGTTCAAGTTTGAAAGAAGCATGAGCTTGCCCATTATTCATAGAGGCTGGAAGGAACTTGGTTGCATTGTCCATACTCTTCCGTGTACATCCATGGAGATCACTCCATAGCATTTATCTGCACGAACTCAGCAACATTTTCTTTACATGCGGTGCCTCGTTAGGGGAAGCCAAGCACACAAGCAGAGCAGAAAGCTCCTTTTTTGTCCATCTCAGTGCCTCCATCATTCAGATCAAGTAAAAGGAAGCAAAAAGCTGAGTAGTGCAAATGGAACGTGCGCCAAGGAGCTGAGACCACACAAAAGCGAGAGCTGGCACCAGCCGAGACACGACCAGGCTAGAACATACACGTGTGAGCAGCACTGCATGGGGGAACAAACATGATGCCAAATGGAAAACTGTGTTTGGAGGAGCTGGAAGAGAAACCGCAATCTGCTACATATGCCAAGGTTTGCTTTGCACCAAAAAAAGGGCAGGCAGACAGAAGACAGTGATTGCAATACAGAGAGGTTCTTGTAGGGTCAGTCCACATAAAGGGGTGAATATTGGATTTTGGGGAGTTAAACTAGCTTCCAGAGTTAGTCTCACAGATGACAAGTCACTCAAACCAAACACTTCACAAGGATGAATGTACTATGTCAAATTATATCAAAATTAAACTGTTTGTGGAGCGACCAGGTCTTGTCATATCTTACTTGTTCCAATATTTGAGTTGCTCCTGTTTAAACACATAAATGCTCCAAATTTACATAAAAAGCTGCCTTGTCCCCTAAGCTTCATATTTTCTGTCCAGCATATTACCTACTAAAAGTTTGAAAAGCTTTTAATTCCATCTGGTAACTTGAGAGGTGAGAGATCTTCAGGATTAAATCCAGTTTTATGCCTAAAGATTTGGAAATGCAGTTCAGAAGTCCCCAGGGAGGAGTAATTCTTCTCAGATCAAGCAGCTCCATGCTTTGCATTATCAATTGTATTATGGTAGAAAATAAGATGCCAACCAAGAACAGCATCCTGCCGTGCTCAGCACTATCCAAAGCAACAGACTGACAGTAAAGAGCTTATAATTTAAACACCACGAAACAGGGTAAAAAGGATGCATCATATAGGAGTTCAGCAACGGCTCGGACAAGGTGCGGAAATGACCAGAGGGTTTTACCATTATTATCTAGCTTTAAAAAAGGAGATGTACTAAAAAGTGCACTTCAGCCAAACACGCACAATATCCTTGGTGAAACAAACACAAAGCTGTTTATGATCACTGCAAAACAGTGTGCTGCAGCTGCTGCTTTATCACCTGCTGGCCATACCTTCAGCTGGCTCCACAAAGGAGACTTTGCAGACTCAAAGACGATGTGATGTGTATGTGCTAGGGCAAGCGACCTCCAAGCCTGCACATTTCTTCCTGATACAGTATCTGAGGAAGTCCTTAAGAACAGCATATAAGACGACATTGCTTAAGATCAGCATTTACAGCTAGCTTCTGAGCAAGACTGTTTCTGTATGGAATTACACTCCCAGTCTCAACATAGAAACCATATTAGGGAACCCCTAAGAATTCAGCTTGCTG
This sequence comes from Syrrhaptes paradoxus, assembly GCA_013400615.1. Classification (NCBI taxonomy): domain Eukaryota; kingdom Metazoa; phylum Chordata; class Aves; order Pterocliformes; family Pteroclidae; genus Syrrhaptes; species Syrrhaptes paradoxus. The sequence continues at coordinate 1,834 of VZTO01020708.1, forward strand.
AAACTGTCCAGCCTTCTTGCTTCTGACCAAGTATGTCTAGAAAACTGAGAAAGAGTGGGGCATTAGGCAAGGGCATGCACTACAGGGTGAGCTGAAGGTTTTCATATTCAGATGCTGGGAGAAGCCCAAGGACAGGTGACAGCACAATCCAATCACTTATTCCTGGGAAGAATTCCATTAAAAAATATAAATAAATGAAGGAAGGAAACTGAATGACCATCAATGTAATGGCAAGCTGAAAAACTGTTATGGACAGGATTCACAAAACACTAGAACTGGAATTTAAGACATCCATTCTCCGTTCATAGGTAGCAGAAACAACCAGGGAGCCTGCAGCATAAGAACAAAGCACAGGTAAACGGCCAGAGCTACACCNCAATCACTTATTCCTGGGAAGAATTCCATTTAAAAATATAAATAAATGAAGGAAGGAAACTGAATGACCAGGCAAGCTGAAAAACTGTTATGGACAGGATTCACAAAAGGCACTGGAATTTAAGACATTCATTCTCTGTTCATAGGTAGCAGAAACAACCAGGGAGCCTGCAGCATAAGAACAAAGCACAGGTAAATGGCCAGAACTACACCAAACCCTGCTCCACTTCACCCCTGAAAATGAGTCTTGACCAGAAGGCCTGCAAAAAAGGTAGAATATCTGGAGAAGCTGAGCTGGTATTCTGGTGGGAGCAAAGCTGGAAATCCAAAGTGCAGTAAAAAGGCAAACTGCAGAGTCCTTCCTTCCTACGGGTTTAAATACAGGACTCTATAGAGGCAGAAGAGTTATGTTACTGCTTTGATTACGTGTACAGAAACATAAGAGGCACTAAGTAGAAATAATAAATTGCCATCTCTAAGAGTCCCTGTTCAAGATATTAATGCCTGTTTCTACCATTTCACAGAATATACCATTTGGGATAAACCATTTTTAGGATCAATGACTGCTGATACGGAACAGCACACCGATTTACTGAGCCTCCACTGTTCAAGTAGAAGAGAGCTGCAGGCACATGCCACATAAACCCTCGCAGCAACCGCTAGTATGCTCACAAGAGCAAGCAGCCAAGGGTTTTAGTCTACCAGAAAGATGAACTGAGGGCAATGACTGCTGCAGATTCCACTTACATTTGCGTGCCTAATGGGAAAAGCAGGGGGAATACCACTTTGCACATCTCAAGTTTGGGATTGAAAGGAATTCTATGTTTTAAAGGAAAATGGTCATTCCGAAAAGAGGCAGTAAGAATAAAACCAGCTATGATTACTGTCTTCAGAGAAATAGATGGTCTAGCAGAAACAGGTATTTTGTACACTTATTCAGATCGTCAGTGTATTAGTGTCTTACCTAATCGGGTCTGGGGCATTTCTTGTACTTCAGACAACATGCGATTACCAAAGTAATTCATTAATTAATGACCCTCTTATTTTAATAGGAGCTTTGTTACTAACATGAATGAAATCAGACCTAAAGAGGGTGAACTAAAACAACAGTGCCAAATAACTTACCATGGCTTTGTATTAAACCTTTGAAAATACCAACATGACGCAGCAGTCATTGAAACACACCTTCATCACCACCACAAAACCCCAATTCACTGCCATCGATCTTTTCCGAGTTGCTCATGTTGGAGTGTGCCATTAGTAGCTCAAAGGCTGAAAAGTAACAAGCTTCCAAACCAGACTCGGGGCCCTTTCTTGCAAGCTTTCTTTTCATGCTTCAGAGAGATTTCATACCTTTTAATTTAAAAATATTTTAATTCTCCAAGTTTCACAAGTCCAGGTCGCTTCACTAACTAGTTCTTTTAGTGTTCAGTCTGCCTTTATTGAAATTAAGAACCTTAATTTAAAAGTATTTAAATTTAGCTGAATCATCTCATGATTGCTCATCTAAATCCAAGGGTATTTTCTAAATTTAAAGCTGCATCATTTATTGTTAATTCAGTGACCAAAGAAGAAAATTATCACTCCTGAGCATGACTATGTGTTACTATTATTAGCAGCATTAGCTCCCCAATCAACGTCCCAGGACTTAGTCTCTCCTATGACTGGTCACATTTGCGCTTTCCCCAACATAAGAAAACCAGGTTCCTCCAAACTCACTTTGGCCTCAGATTTACTTTCATCTGTGCTATTCCTTTTTATACTCCAGCACACCATTCACACGCACATCAGCACACCAACCTGTCCTTATTCTTGACAGTTCTGAATACATGCCTTTCAACACCCATTTCAGGTCAGAACGCTATCCCACCAATTTTTTGTTACAGGTATAATAGAGTTTTTACATCCTACACCAGTAGTTCTTGTTCCTCTGGTTTGCCGGCTACACTCCTTGCATTGCTGTGCAAATATCTCTGTTCTTTCATAAACACCACACCCAGCTCTCTGGCTGTTTTACTGGCCTTTTCACCAATTACTTATCCAATTACTCTTCTCATCAAGTGCAATACTTTCCTTCTCTATCCTGTCCATCATTTTCCCCTCTAGTATTCTTTATGCGTGTTATCCTCCTCCTGCGCACAGACATGGCGATGAATTACATCTCTCCCACGTCTCCTTTCATTTCTTAGCTTAAAGTTCTTCTCATTGTGTCAGGCCAGACAGCCCACAGAGACTTACACCTCAAACACAAAAGCAGAGCCTACCTGCTGAGAAATGTTACTTGCATAAAACCCCAGCCGTATACCAAATATTCTTCTTAACTCCAGTCCTCAACTCAACATCATTCTGTTGCATCCACCATGCAACAACTTCCATTGCTGACTAATACACTAAACAACAAGAGAAGATAAAACCACTGTTTCCTACGAAAGGGGATGTTCCAATATTCCCACCAAGTGAAGCCTTCAGTGCTTTTTGAGTAAATCCAAACATCAACGTGACTCTGCTTTCCTCTAGACATTGACTTCCATTAACTTGCAGAATTTTATTGGGTCCCCTGTTCTTCCCATTTGGCCAAAGTTAGCTAAAAAAGGAGGAAGAATAACAGCACAACTATAAAAGCGTCTTTCTTTAGGACATCCACACTGTAAAGAATATCTTTAAACAGAATATCAATGGCACAGCTTAATTTTCAATGTCAGAAGAAACTACCAACAGTTTTTTCCCCCCATGCTGCAAATACATACACTCAACACAAACTAGCCAAAATCTTTCTAAAAAGAGTGCTAAACACATTCTTTTAATTATCTGTGCATAGCACACACTGGAGAGATGGCTAACTATAGCACAGTTTCAAAGTTTGAGTGTTAGATTTAATTCCACTAGAAAATATGAATATTTAGAAGAGCTTGTTGCGGTAAAATACCAATGCTACTATTTTGCTGCACCTCTCTAAAATAGCTCAAAAATGACAGACTGAATGCTGTGATGACAATGCCACAAAGTTCATGTGATTCTTTCTCAAGTAAATTAAGTAGCCTAGTGGCAAAGAACTTCTTAAAAGTTTTTGAATGTAATTTAGTCATACTGTAGAGATAGTTTTAAATTACACCACAGCTGAATTCATGCTTTCAGATTCCTGCTTCACTGTTCTTAGAAAAAAAAAATACAGGGTCCTCCCCTTTAAAACACCCTGGGAGTTAAACTGGCCTGTTTGTCAGGAACAAATTGAAATGTTTGAAACTATGATGATATATTCACAGTCAAAAATTCTTGCTTGCTTGTTTTTTAAAGTCAGCTCAGTATTCAGTAGAGAACCACTGCTGGTGGTAGGCTCCTGAAAACACATGATCCCAAGACTTTATGACGAGTAAATACACCTGCTTAGCTGGCAGAACAAAGTTCTCCACTTAAGCACAAGAAGCATAACAAGCACAGGGAGCAATAAAACAAGCTCTCTACTTAGTCCAACAATGTCACTCAGCACAGTTTGAGTGATATACAACCAATCAAAACAGTCATTCCAAACCTAACCTCTTTTTTTTTTTCAAATAAAAATAAGCAAGTGATTTTAAAGACTCAAAGTACCGCTGCAAAACAAGCCGACACTGGGATGAGCAGCCTTCTCGGCTTTACTCACCTGGACAGTCAACTTCATCGCTCTCGTCCTCGCAGGTGGGCCACCCATCACACTGCCAATTGGAAGGGATGCACTGGATGGTACCACTGCGACACGCAAACTGCCCTGGGGTGCAGCGGAGCTCTAGGGGAGAAGAAGAAAGCTGTGGTTTGAAGTGCTGTTTATTCTTGCAGGTCTATACACCTATTAGTCATCTGTCATGTAACGTATCACTGATGTGTAACGGACAAAGCTTCTGGATAACGCAACCTGTTAAAAACTGCTTCATTTCAGATCACTTCCACGTTTTAAACTGTGTGTTTGTGGTTTTAATAGACAAGAGGGCCAGCTTCCAGGCTTGGGAAATGCTTCTCTCAGACATTCTCAGTAGAAACTTCCTGATAAAGACACCTCGTGAGCAGCTACCACCACAGCGTTACCCACTTCTTGTGGGGCACTGAGGACTACTTATGCTTTTCTCAGAACCCAAGTTCAACACAAATATGCTATGGAAGTTACATGCTAGATTACTCCACAAATCCAGAATCCTATTTCCAATTCCAATCACTAACTAGTGACCAGGACCCACTAGACTTGTACAAGCGCCCAACATGATTTAGAGCCACTTCACAGAACTAGTTGTAGAACAATTTCTATATCCATGAACCTGTTTTCACTTTCTAGCTTAAGCTCTTTTGTAGAATTTTTCCATACGAACACATCCTTCACAAGAAACCGTCAATATCTGCAAACATCTAGTTCCTGTTTCTGTGCGTACTGCCTACTTGCCATCATCCTACTGTCAGAGCTAATTAGCATTACAAAAAGTACAACTTTTTCAAAGCTTTTTTATATCAATTCCATCTATCAAATGCTAGAACCTAATAATTCAGATTCATTTTGTATCCCTCAAAACATTCTGCAGGGAAAAAACAAAAACCTGCCTACCCAAGTGAACAGTTCTCAGTGTGTTCACAGACGGGAGGTCCCCAAGTCACCACCAGCATCCACCGGCTCGCTTTCACACCAGACCAGCACCCTCCATCCTTCTTCTGGATGCTGGTTGTCAGTTTCCAACCAATGTTTTTGGGCAATCCAGCATGTTTTCCTCTCAGCAAGCTACAATTATCACTGGTAAGCTATGTCTAGGGAACAAGCACTTTTTTTAAAAAAGAAAAAAGGTGTTTTAAAGTAAAACACTCATCCCTGATTTTGAAAGAACCAAGCAGGTAAGTGTTTTGCAGGGAGAAATCTCTAAAAGCTAATTTAAAACACAGGTATGTATTCTCTCATTCACGGTTTATAACCTAAGAAGAGAGCTGTAATTGCAGTTGTTACCATCCCGAGACACACATCTAAACTAAATCCAGACAGAGGTCACATTTAAGCGTTCAGAGAACATGACCAGGCACAATAAAACCAGTCATCATGCACTCTCAATAAAAGCTGCACCCATGCACCTAGTAATTGGTTTAGGATATTGATGACAGGCTTCTAATTCGATGTTAGAGTCAAATCCAGTTCCCGTCCTGGCTTCTCGTCAAAGCACAGACCTGCTCTTCTGGAAAAATAGAAGCGAGCACATCCTCTTAGCAACCACCTACTCAGAGCAAACATCCAGGTCACAAAATAGCTCAGAACTCACAGACCTGCCAGACTGCCGCCGCCAACAACAGACCCTACAGCCAGACAAGCGCCTTCTCACCCATTTAGGGTTTTACTCGGTCTGAACAGCCAACAGTGAACGAGCACAGGGGAAACGTAAAAAACAAAAACAAACAAAAAAAATCTACCAGCTTAGGTCACAGTGATTCCCCCCCCCAATAAAAAAACAAAGGAATGTATTTAGCCCAAAGAGGGAAAGGGCTTTTATTTAAAACCTTTTTTTTCCCTGACTAGGGGAATAAAAGGTTAAGCTTCAATTGCCCAATGTAGCAAGAGAAAAAATTTAAAACCTATCTTTTAAATTAGGGGGGGAAAAAAGCCAAATCAAACAAACACAAAACCTCAAGCTGAAATCAAAACCATTCAAATTTCAAGTTCACAGAAATGCATCAACTCTTCAGTAAATCATTGCGGCTTCTTCCACCGCTTTTGCGCAATGTCAGCACGCAGCGGAAGGTTTCTGAGAAAGTTCCACTGTTGCTGTTTCACGTACGGAATCTACATTGGAGCCTGTGGGACACCAGCTTCAGCCCAGCTCCAGGTTTCCTCTGCATCCACCCGCAGTTATGGCAAAATGCAATTCGAAATTCAATGCTTTTTTAAACTCTTAATTTATTTTTACTGCTTGGCTTCAATGGAAGTCACGCACACAGCCCATGAAGAAAGCTATCCCGCAGCCCTCTGGTTTTGCAGGCAGCATCCACCAGGACAGCACTACAAGCCAACGTGCACATGGGGAAAAACAACAAAGAATATTTCTGCCTCTCTACAATTTCACACATGCTATTACTATTTTATGTACAATTACATATGGCTGATTCAGATAAAAGGATGACTCCATCCCAATATTATGGGCCCTAAAAAAATGCCAGTTACATGCCGTAGCATCATGACTTCCTGTATTACAGACACTCCTCTCTGAAGAATGTGGACACATGGAAGAGTAGAAAACATTTCTATTAAAGCAGCACCCAAACCAGATGAACAATTGTTGTGAATGGAAACCATGCGATGTCAGATGCACTCATTATTTCAGACCAAGGAATACAAGTTGCTACACAATTCTGTTGCAGAGAGGAAAAAAGTGACTTCAATTCTGGAAGACTTTCATCTGAATGGTTTTGCTTCTACATGCTGCCTGTTGTGGTTTAGCACAAAGAGAAACAAGATGCAATCAGTTGAGAAAATCTAACCGCCTCTCACTCGTGCTCAGGGTGGGTTTGGACACATCCAACGGCCTCCTTGAGGACCAATGCTTAAGATCGGCTCTTTCAGAAACACCACTGATGGAGTATGGATTTCCACGAAGGTCCCAACAGACGCATACTGGTGGGTTGTCATCCGGACAAGATACAGCAGCGCCGGCAGCAGGGCAGGCAGCAGAGCCCAGCCAAGGGCGAGGGCCACCTGCTGACACCATCCCCTTGGCCCCTGGGTGCCCCACATACCCATGGCAGAGCACAAAGGAGCCAGCGCAGCTGCCTTCGGAGGTCAAATACATACACAAGAATAGATGGAAGCCAATTATGAACCTGGGGGATACTCAGCCAAGGAACAGAGAAATTTGGGAGGCATGAGGATACCCAGGATAGGTGCTTGTCTCCACAACCTTGTCCAGCATTTCATTTCAGTGGCTGATTTCTTAATCAAAACATCAGAAAAATTAAAACATTTCAAGCCTGCTTCTCTATCGCAGAAAAGGCAAGTCATGCCGCCAGCAGCAGGACAGGATTAATGAAGACACATGAGCAATGGCAAACAACAGTACAACACAACACTGTCATCTGTCTTTCCTGAAATGGGATTACTTAACACATGGTCAGACTTTGTATTTTCCAGGAGCATGCTAAATAAAACCTGCCTCTTCACCCATACAAGACTTGCAGTTCTTCAAAAGAATGGGAAAATTTCCTGAATACCAGTCCCACTTCTGTCCCTAGAGTCAGACATCCCCTACTGTTCATAGCTCTTGATGGGAACTCACATCAAGGAACGATGAGGAAGGAACTATCTTCAACTCCCTCCTCCTAGCAGCACTAAAACCATGCATTTTGTACCAGCTGTTAAAGCAGAAACATTCTGTGTTTTCAATATCGTTAGAAAATATGTGATGGCACAAGTTCAGCTACAAGCAAGCAGCTGTTGGAGCAGAGGCACTGATACAACATTAGCTAATGGCACCAACAACTGCCTAGGAGAGAAAAAATGGAAATGGAACCACCTCCAGCGTTCACGCACAATGTGACAGGTTACATCAGCAGGATTATGATTCACGTATGAAGTTCTAACATAAAAGGCTTATTTTTCTTTTAAGGATCACATGCAGTCTTTGTTATGCTACAGCACAAAATTTAGTAGACCAAAATCTCATTTTACAGCAATTAAATTTATCTGGCATTTGCTGAGAAGAAGGGAGGCACGTAAAACACTGGAAACAGCAGCAATTGTAGTTTGCACTATACATAGTATAAACTTACAAAACATCACGAACTCCAAGCAGTGAGAGAATGTGAAAACACTTGAAGCAGCAAAGTGTCATTATACAGTCTCTGTACTTTACCATCTCAAAGCACTTACACAATGTTAACCCTTAACAATCTTGCCAACCACCACATCCTTCTGCCAGTGTATACAGCGAAGTACAGAAAAATGACAGAGTTTGTCAAAAGCTACAGATGAGATGAGCCAACAAGCAGAAGTCAACTGTGCTGGCTTGTGCTTCCATGCTTTCACAACATTGTGCTTCTTCCCTAAAACCCAAGCAACCTGTCAGTTCACCAGCACATTCCAACCTGAACCAACACTGGTCTTTCAGAAATATCACCAATTAACAATGATGTATGCTCTGGTAACAGCTCACCTGCAACAGTTTGTTAAGAGCTACAAACTGGCCAGAGGGAGCAAGAAACTCCCTAACTTTACACAAGAAAGAAAAGGAGAAGAAAAATAAAAACCAGGTTCAGACCATGTATCAGTTCTACAAGCTTAATATATAACTTACTGTCGAGTGAAGGCCAAAAAACACAGTACCAATTTGTTGGGACACATTGTTAGATAATACAACCTGCCCAGGAGTCACTCACCTGAAAGAAGTCTTGCCAAAGCTAGTTGTGCACCTGTAATTTCAAATCTAAAAGAAAACTTACAAAACAGTTGGAAACTTAATTAATCAATCAGAGAAGATCATAAATAAATCTAAATAGTGCCATAGAAACAAGAAGTCTTCATCTCTTCTAGCTGCCAAATATTCTACGTTAGTCAGTGACAAAACAGATAAGATTTCTGACTAATAAAAAAATCTAGGTTTATTCAGGAAAAAAATTAGTTTTCAAGGTGGTTGCTGACATTCTTACAGAAAGCTTTTGTTCCAAAGATTTTCCCAATTACATGTTGAATGCCAGGTGTTTCACAGCACTCATCACGTATTTCAACACAGGGCTCAACCAGCTTTTAAATTTTCTTTACAGCATGCTAATTTCCAGATTTTCCGCAAAGTGCTCAAAAGAGACATTTACAACAAGCATTACCCACAGGAAGGACTTCATGACAGATGGAAAGAACACCCAGCCACCCAGCTTTAATTTCCACCCAGCTTCACATGTTTCATAAAACAAACACCTTCTTGCAGTTATAAAATGATCCAGGAAGCCCCTTCAGGTTCAATCATCCCAGGTAATCTTTCTGTGTAACTGAGAAGGTTTTCCTTACGGAGCCTGAGCTCTGGGAAGTCCCAGTCCCGCAGCAGGTACACCCTTGGTCACTGTGCTGCCCTGGGCATTACACCAGCTGCAACCAGGATCCTCTGCTCCCTTTTATGTCCTTCAGAGGTGCATTTGGACTAGGACACCCCTACTTGCATTCAAACCAGAACTAATTTCTTATTCATCTTCCTCTTTTTTACGCAAAAGATAAGGGATAATGAGTTACTCAAATGTTTTATTTGAAAGAAAGGCAGAGAGGATCTATACCCAGTACCTGAGACTACTTTTCAACACATTAAATCTCGTTTTAGAGCTTCCAGTATCAAATCGATACCCTAACAGGCACATGAGACAAAGTGTTGATTCAATACAAGTTCACCTTGTTCAGTTTTCTGAATGAATTTGACAAGTTTGCTTTGAAATATCAAGTTTCAGATCAAATTAAGCAATTGTCTGTCCACTTTAAGTCAGACCAGCTACGGTTCAGCCCTCTGCAACCAGCAATGCTCCAGCTCACTCAGCGGAAATACAGGTGCACAGACCCTGGGGCTGGTGCTGGTTTGGGCTGGGGTAAATTTTCTTCACAGCAGTGTATGGGGCTGTGTTTTGGTTTATGCTGGAAGCAGTGCTGATAACACTGGGATGTTTGGTCATTGCTGAGCAGGGCTCACACAGGGCCAAGGCCTTCGCTGCTCCTCACCCCACCCCAGCCACGAGCAGCCTGGGGGGGCACAAGGAGCTGAGGGGACACAGCCAGGACAGCTGACCCCCGCTGACCAAAGGGATGTTCCACACCATAGGACACCATGCTCAGCACATACAGCTGGGGGAAGAAGGAGGAAGGGAGGGGTGTTGGGAGTGATGGCGTTTGCCTTCCCAAGTCACCGTTACACGTGATGGAGCCCTGCTGTCCTGGGGGTGGCTGAACCCCTGCCTGTGATGGGAAGCAGTGAATGAATTCCTTGTTTTGCTTTGCCAACTGCCCATGAACCTCAAAAAAGCACCTCTCTAGTCTACAGGCACTATTTACTCATCAAAACACTTCTCCGAAGATAAGCTGGTGGGTAAAGGATAATGCTTTGATACTGTCTTCACAGGATCATTTATCCTCCCTCCATTCAAGAGATATAAAAGGAATTGAGCCCGAAGAAATGTGACATCCAATAAAAATGCCAGAGGCCCTGTCTCAGGTACGTAGACTAAACATCTCCTGTAAAGCAGCAGGTGAACACATCAAAGTTTTCAAAATCTAAATTATCAGTCTTATATTTCCAAGACACTGAAGCTCACCGCTAGAGCAACAGTGGAGAAACAAAGACTAAAAAGCCGAAAGCCTTCTAAGGTAGAAGACACCCCTGACAGGCAGAAGATTCTCCTTATTGTAAACCAGGCATTCCTAACTCTGATACATGAGCTGCTGGGGGTATAAACAACTCAATGCCTTGTCAATTCACAATTTAAGAGGTGGGTAAATGCATTGAACAACACAGACGAGGAGCCAGAGCTCTGAACTAATGCCTCTAAAATGTAAGTCTCCATGTAGGAGAGTGCTTTGACACAAAGATTAAACTCAGCGATTGCAATCGTTGATCATGAAAGTTCATGTTCTTCTAATTGCAATGACTGAATTTCTCTTTATCAAAGAGATTCACCAGTCAGTAAAGTCTGGTACATTTAAGGTCTTCTTTTAGTAACCAAGACTACAGATGCATGTCAGGTTTTAGCATTTACATAGCTAGTATAGATTTGAATCTATTTTAGTTTTTAATACAAAGAAATGCCACTTTTCATTTGCCAGGCTAATTGTTTGTTCTTGTCTGCTGAGCTTCATTTGTATGGAAATTGAAATTTGATTAAATGCACAAACCCAGCATTTAATGTGATTTCAATTATATGCTATTACTCTAACTGAAACGCACGGACTGGTGATAAGCTTCAAGTACACGGTTTGGTTTTGTACGTAAGCTTTTAAAGAACAATGGCAGCTTTGTGTGTACTTCACGTGTACTTTGCTTTTTTTTTGATCACATTTCTCAAGACTGGATCTGGTACATCCTCTGGCATAATTTTTATTTACAGACTGAAGGAAAATAGAAGACAAAAAAAACCTTCCTGCTTTCTCAGTGTGAGTCACTCATTGTCCTGAACCAGATGAACCAATCTGCAAGAAAATATTCTGTTCAGATTTCAAGAGGCAATTACAGCTATCAAAAGCCGATTAAGCATTAACAAAAACTCTAACTACAGGTGCATAGGCCAGTAACTATTCTTATTCAGATTTTAACTTGTCCAACAGGTCTTTCTTATATTTTATATCACCAACCTTACATACTTAAGACCTGCACCTACACGTTGCACTGCCATTTTATTTATGAACATATTCAAGAGTAAGTTTGCTAAAATTGAAAATTGTTTAATTCTTAAATCACCATTTCTATATATCCTGCCCCATGGTAAACTGTACAAGCATGATCAGATCCCAGTGTCTTCAGCAAGAAGCCTAAACCCCGAACTCCTTAGCTCCTGGAGATTTCAGTCTATCACTGTTCAATAAATACCTGCAAACAAGCATCAGAAACAAAACAACAACAACAGAAACACCACACCCTAACCCTCATAAAGAACAGCTCTGTATCCACTGCTGACACCCAAGAGGAAGCACAGTGTAACCAGTATTTCTCCAGACTCCTATGTGCTGAAGTAACAAATTCGGAAATATTCTCAATATTCCGACTACAACACCATAATGGTTCTCTGAATTTAATCCTCAGCAGAGATGTGAAAAAACTGTCCATAAGCCAGTCCTCTGAAAAGCAGTTTTCATACCTTGGACTTCTCTGGAGGCCACTGGTGAAGTTCCCGGAGCAGGTACCAACCCTGACACCAAACCCCTGACCATGTGCCTGCAAACAGCTGGGCAGCGCTGCCCGCCCGCTGGTCATGGTGGCCAGCAGTCTGCTGCTGCTCAACAGGGAGTTTTCAGTGACAGAGAAGCTGACTGCAAACTTGAGGCTGTTCTGGCAGTCTTTGAACTTGTTTTTAACTTGTCTCTGAGGTACCACTGGCCCCACACCAAGGCTCTGCTCTCAGGCAGGTGAAGCCATGCCTCAGTGGTATTTCCCCTCACCTCCAGATGGCAGAGAAATTTTCACTAACCATTCATCTCTCAGCAGGTTTCTTTATGTCACTTGGTGAATCTTACTCCCATTACACGTTTTTAGATTTATCCTTACCCCCCCACCGTTGCATTCAACGCAGCAGAGTGAGCACACACAGCAAGTGCCTCACAACAAAGCCACAAAACAGACGATGATCACAACACCTTATTTTCAGCAAAGAAAACTATTTGTCAAGCTCACACGTCACTATCAATTATCCATTCCATAGATCAAGTTTACTGAAGTTTCTCAATAGAATTGGTTTTGTTTACAGTTCTTCAAATTAAAAGCCTACAGAAGAACAGAACGCTCTATTTCCACGTTCAGATCCACACTGGATACGATGCTCAGCCGTTCATCTGGGCTACTGAAAATGCCCCTAAGCGTGATCCTTAGGTCAGGTAGCTTTGGTTCATCAAAACCAGTGTGCGAAAGCATAACAGCACAGAGCCCAGGAAACCAAAAGGACCCTGTGCCATGTACAGAGTCAAACACAACCCACACCTTTTCTCAAACTTAATTCTAGCTCCTGAAAATTAGAGATTCTGGAGTTATAATCCCATTTGGTAGGAACACATCAGTTCCAAAAATAAGTAAGTAATCCATGTTACAGGCATCGGCGTTTTCTGCATGACCTCAGCATGCAGTTTCATGAAGTAATTAAAATTGTGACAGTACTCCAGCAGAAAACTGTAAAACCTTAATGAGTACTTCTAATGAATATTCTGTATTACTCAGTGTTCTGTCATAGAGAATTATGCCAGATGACCCCAACACCCATCAGAAGATTTTACAGCACAGTAATGAACGCTGGCAGTCTCCTTCCCCTCATCCCCTCTCATCGATATTATACCTACCCCTGCCCGAGCCTGGAACTGACCCAGTTTCTCCGTGCTCACAAGTGCCATTCACTGCGATTCATTGTCTGCTCTTTGTCTGCAGGGCAGACTCAATGCCAGTAAGGATGGGAAGAAAAAAAAATCAAAGCAAAGCAAAACAAAACAAAGCTAAGGCAGTGCAAGAGACCCAGAGTTCAGTCAAAGCAAAATCAGAGTTTCTTGAATAGGAATCCTGGCTATGGTTTCCTTAGAAAATACACACTCTGTGCTTTACAAAAGTGGACACTTATTCCTAAAACTGAAACAGAAAAAATATTTCCCAATTCCCCAGTACTGCTAAAACCAAACAGAAAACAAAACTTGCTACTTGAACTAAACTGTGAATTAGGTAACGCAACATTCCAGACTGAAAAAGAGTTTATTTTCATAGCAGTGAGGATACCAGCTAAGCAACAGGCTCGCATGTTTCTTCCCCACTACAACACTGTTATATTATGATAGTAAGTAAACTGGCAGAAGGGAAGGGCAAAATACAGCACTGGCATGAAGAGCACACAGTACAAAGAAAACCCAAGCCACGGGTACTCAAGAATCCTTTAATATGGCTCAAAATTAAAGCCTATGGTGCCTCTATACTCACAACCACGTTCAGATGTTTTGTACAGCCTTAAGTGGGGCTTAAGTGTTTTAGAACAACAGTGACAAGTGACCTAAACCTGCGTAACACCAAGTATTTGGCCATTTCCCTACAGAAAGCCCAATCACCAAGTGGACCAGTGAAAGTGCCAATCACACCTCACCATTAAATTCACTAACCAATTTCAAGCAAGCTTGAGAATTAAGTCAAAAGCAGAAAAACACAGTGTACAGGGCACGGTTTGGAAAGCCTAGAGCAGCACCAGGGAAGGAAATGATGACCGCCTTGACGTTCAGAGGGCAGGAAAGCCCCGGGAGGTTTGCACTCTGTTCAGCAGCTGCCTGCCCGCCAGCACATCTGCACCTCGTGTTGTCACCACCGTGGGGGGCTTCCCAGCTGGCAGGGAAGTGGTGAGCTGGGGCAATCGAACCCTTACGAGGCCCTGTAGGACTCCCCAGAGATGTACTGTGGACAGAAAGAGGGGACATGGGGAAGACGCAGTCTTACTGAATCATTGGTGTCAGGCAAGGGTCTACTGCAGCGGAGAAAGTACAGGGACATGGGAGACTAGCCCCCTGGAGTCCAGGTTTCATTAAACCCCACGACTTACAAAACATGCTTGTAGATGCCAAGAAAATAGCACGATTCCTCACACAGAATTTGAACACGGTCACACACACAACACATTAATTCTGCCAACAAATGCAGCAGCAGAGAAAAGTCCATTAAGAATGACATCAGCAGTGAAATACCCAGCAAGGCATCCGTTCTGTCCATAAAAGAGCACCATCACAAACAGCACTTTTTCCCTCACAACCCGCATACCCCGGTCAGGACAGACTATCCCACAGACACTACAAATATTTAAACTGGCAGGACTATCTGGGTGTGTCAGCTTAGCTGCTTCCAGGTTCCATCCCCAACACTCACCTCAAACCTTCACTTTCACCTAAACACATCTCCCATGACAAGACCCCCACACTCCATTGCATCTAGTACACTAAAATACCTCATTAATGTAAACACACTGTTCCTGCTCATTTGCAGGTTTTCCACAACGCTGGGGTCATCCTGAACAAGGAAAAAGCAGCAGGCTCTCAGCTCTGACTTCACAAGTTGTCAGCACTACCTGGACCTCCTTCCTCCCAGGAGGCATCTGCGTTGGTCCTTCACTGGTAACAATCTCCAGCACATTTCAGAGTCACCTCTGCGATGTTCAGAGATACACAGTGGTGCCAGCAACCCTAGACAGACCAGTCTCATAATAAGAAGTATCTGAATAGCAGGATTTTTTTTTTTCAGTTTCTGACAGTCTACACACAAGCTGCTTGTTGGAAAGCCTCTAAAAAGCAATCTAGAGAAACTACTGATAAAAGTAATCCAGAAAGTACTTCTGTATCCAATTACCTGATAGCTGCCCACCCAAAACTACCCAAAAAAATCTAAGTATATTAGATGATAAATAAACTGTAGGTGTTAAAAAAAAATAGCTAAAACCCAACAAATACTCTATAGAGATCACAGTTTTCCATAGAGGAAAGAAAAAGTTAAATCCCAAGTTTCACATGAACTGTATTAGTATTTCTTCAGATCAGGTTTCAACAAGAAGAGTATTCAGATGGAACACGATAACAGCGATTCAAGAACTGTCAGAGCAATCAAGGCTAATTTGTAGCCACCACTAAACTGAAGGTAGGAATTGCCAGATTTCAGCAGCATTAGCTAGGAAGCCCATTTACTTTCAACAAGATAACACATGTTCCTTCTTTGCAGGAAAACAAAAAAAATTAATATCTCACCTCTTTTTTTTTTTTCAGTACAGGATTCAATAGTATTTAAGCATATCCTTAAACTTTCAGCACACGAGCAATCCAAACAATTTTAATGAAAATACACACAATGCAAGGCCAAGTATGCATTTGGGATACCTTGCTGAATTAAAACACGTGGAACTGCAATAGTCTTTAATGTCAAGTAAACAAGTGACAAAATCATACGTATGGAATTGGATATTTTTAACCACTCCACTCTCCAAAAATTAATGCCATTTCTTAATTTCAAAACATGGAAGAAGCTCTCCACTGGTCCCTAAGGAAGATCATGTTCTTAAACAAGAAACATGGTCTTAACCAAGCATCTAAGAATGCGGGGAGACAGGAAGCCCGCACATGAGCACTACTCAATCTCAGGTCACGCTAAAAAAGCTTTTGCTCCTGTTTCATTTTTCCTTCACATCTTGTACAAGACTTGATGAGCAAGCACCTAGAACATTTAAAAGCGAAGTTTCAATATACAGAAATACTCTGACCTCAAATACTGAAAACTTGTTTTATCCTATGCACAGTAGCTGGTGCAGTGGCTGTCGTGCACTGGAACAAACGCTTTGAACAGCGTTCCCCCGCTGCAGAGAACCCGGACACGGCAGGAACACAGCCAACGTTAGTCACTGCTGTGTTTGTCCACACCGCGGGAGATACTGCGCTTTCTCCTCCCATGGTAAAGCAAATACCTGAACAGAAATTTCATGTATCAAATGATTAAGTTTAATAGTTCTAACAGAAGTCAGCAAATAAAAGCCCAACCCATTTATAAAAAGCCACTTAGCCCTTTAGGAGTAGCTTTTCCATTCCCCACACCTTCTAACAGCTCAAGTACTGCCGGCGCTCTTCAGCTCTTCAACCAGCTCCTATTAGGCACAAGTGTCAGGTACTATACCATGATACTTGATCTTGGTCATTTTTTAGCTGTCACATCAACAGAAAAATCACACTTCATTCCATTATTGCTCAGAAAGGAGCACTTATATACTAACAGCATCCTGGGAACACTCCCCTTCAATCTGCTTACTACCAGAATTGGAGGGGATGATGCTTCTGATTAAGTCTTTGCACTGGGATCTCACTCCTGCAAGATCCCTGGTTTTTCATAAAGATTTTTCCAAGATGTCATTAATAGAATACATTTGTGTTACTGTATTTTAATTGGTAATGAGTAATTTAAGCATAACAAATGATTTCACAAATGCAGAGAGAAACCACAAATGCAGTTCTGACCATCCCCAGATTAAAAGAAGCTGTAACATGTTGGACAAGTTTAGCATACACATACACAAGGCAAAATGCGGCTTGGGCACTAACTCAAACTGAGCAGGTGTCAGAAGCAGGATGGCTTGTTTTCTTTTAAAGTGTATAAAAGAAAACATTTTACTTTTAAGTCAGAAGAAACCTTTTTATTTAAATTGCTAAAGAAACATCAGCACAGACAAAGCATACAAATACTGAAGGACAACACTCACTCAGTTTTATGTCTCATTCTCACCAATACAATGTAAAATTGCATCTGTTTTATGTAAAATTCTCCCAGGCAGCAAAGCTCAGCACCTACCCTTGCATCACCCATCCATCTCCCCCTGGGGATCTGAGGGCAGAGCTGGGAGAGCCCCAGTCCAGGCTGGAGCTGACCTCCCTCCACCGGGATCTAAGGGCTGCGCTCATCCACTTCAAACCTCCCCTGCGGCGGCAGCACTGCCCACCTTGCAACTCACATCCCAGTGTCAAAACACAAACCGCTGGAGGCTGCAGCATTTCAAAGAGACACCTAAAGCTCCCTCAACAAAACCCGTCTGCAGCCAGCCCAGAACACCCAGCATCCTTCTATCAGAAACAACACTTAACCCCTTTTTTCTACTAGCTGTGGTTCCCAAACAATTTCACTGGGTATCACAAGTAACTGTTCTCACTGGGGGAAAGCACAGCAGAGGAGGCATATGAAAGATAAGACAATACAGAAAAAAAGTTAAACGAAAAAAAGACAATGAAAACTCAGTAAGTTAAAGGACAAAGGGCAGGCAATGTCATAAGAGCAGCCACCAAAAGCTAATTCTGTATTTCCACCCATCAAGCTGGCTGACAATTGTCAAGCACTAATCAATAAACAGAATAAAAACTGAATATAAAGGTTAGATCAACCAATTTTAATTTTAATTAACTAGGAAGTTGAATGGTGTTTTGTTTAGCTATAGGTAATGAGGCAACTACAAATTTCCATTAAACTTAAAACTGTATTTCTAAGTAATCTAAATGGTATGCATCAAACACTAATAACTTCCTAAGTAGTTCCATTTAGTGAACACCATCACAAGGCTCTTCATCAAACCCAGAATTAGGAGGCTAACCCTTTAATACAAAGACAAAATTAAAAGTTTCACTGGAAACCACAAGATGCCAGGGGATTGCACAGTTTGGGGAACATGGTAGAATTGTTCTTTAAAATGGTAACATAAGAAAGACACGTGCCTGACACTGTTATTCAGACAGGAATAATAAACTGCAACTGCAGAACGAGCAACAGACTGGCAACTACACTTACCAAAAGAATCTGGCATTTAGCATCTCTATCACGGGAAATCATTAAGATTGTGCTAGATAAATAACCTCCAGGAATTGCCTGGATTTACCGGATTTTGTTTTGGGACAGGAAGACAGAGGACTCAATCTCTTAGTACCCCTTCCAGCCATAACTTTCTATCAGTCTACACAGAACAAAAGATCAGCAAGCCTCTTCCCATGGCAGGTTAGCCCTTGAGATCACACAGGCGGAGATCAGCAGAGCCTCTCACCACGCCTGCCACTCGCTGTGATCTCAAGGACTCTCCTTTTCTATCTCAAGGACTTCCTTGTTCAGGCTATCAGTGCAAGAATCCCTCACCTACTTATTTCATTTTAAAATACAAAAACTCGAGCTCCCACACTAACCCCTGAAGGGCAGGAGCAGCGATGCCACCGAGCCGTTCCCAGGTTCTGCTCTGACCGCGCGTCAGGAGCAGAAGTTCTGTGCGGGGCACTCCAGCTCTGCCGAAGCGCAACGCGTGCGAGCGCAACGGGAAGTTCTGCTTATCGTGAAAGAAGTTATTTATATGCCTCCCACAGGATGAAATGAGACCTTATAAAAGTTGCAAGAAATCACCATGTAAAAACCCAGACACCCCAGCATTACTCAAAGGTGGACTGTAGAGGTAGTTACTACTCTTGCATTACAATCCAACATCAAAACCAGCCCTAACAAAGCTAATTCCAGGGGATGGAATAATTCACTGAAGTCTTGGCTGATTTTCTGACATTCACTGGGGAATTTTACGTCTTTCATACTTAGTGTCTGAAGTTCTTCTTTCTTCAAGCTAGCTGTGCCTTTTCCCCTGACTACTGAGAATGAAGCAGCACCCCCACAGCCTCCTCCTCCCACCACAGAGAGAAGCTGCAGCACCACTCTCTTCTCCATCACTTCTACCGCTCTAGCCCCATCTTCCTCTACTCCCAAACCGTTCCCCTTTGGTTTTCATTACTTCTCAGAACCAGAGCAATGCATGCCAACAGCCCTCTGCCTACTAGCTCCTTTCTTCTCCTTTCCTTTGCAGCCATGGCTACCAGCAAACCCACTCGCACCTCAAAAATACTGCCTTACAATTAACACCAGGAGTTCCCAGTCTTAAAGTATCAGATCTGCTAATAAGGTCTGATACCTTCTGCCTCATCTCTCTGCTACGCCCATAGCAGCCACGAGAACAACTTTCCAAATCCATCAGCCTCACTTTGCAGCTCGTAATAGCAAACAGCAGAGCACAGGAACACCAGGAAAAGAGCACACCAGTATAGACCAGTAGGAAGAAAAAAAACCCTAAAAATAGTAGATTAAGAAGCAAGGGGATGAGGGGAAGACAGGCCAGCCCTACTTACAGCAAAACTAACCGAGGAGGTGTGACAAAAAACCCTTCTGCCCCTCACGCCCAGAAGCCCTCACTCGGGAATTCAGCTGAATACACAGAGAAGGTCTGTAGTTGGCAACAACAGGGAACCAAATAAATATTGCTCACCACAGCTCTTGCAAAGGTAGAGGCAGTGAACAAAGAGCAAAGTAAGGGCTCCTAGGCTTACCAACGAGCTCCCTTCAGAGCAGAGGAAGGCTGGGCCCACATCCCAGTCTATGCCGGATGCAATTCAACCAGCCAAAACCAGGTACGGTCCGTCACAGCAGACAACTGGATCGTCTTGGAACAATGTAGACTGTGGGTTTAAGACTTCTACTTGGAGGGGCTCTGCCTTACATTCAAGACCTACAACCTCTGACTAAGTGACAAGAAAGAGCCCGCAATTTAACCACACTTGTCAATTGTATTGTTGCAGGACACCAGCACCCCACCGGCACGAGCAGAACCGCCAGCTGCCTGCAAGCAAGCACCAAAGCACATAAAACGTTCAAACTTTCAGCTAAAGTTGTGGGGCTTTTCAGTTAGACCACTTGCACTGGCAAGCCTTTCTAAGCATTGCCGATTAGGTAAACTGTGTAAAATTTTTAAAATACAGAACTTGGGGAATGAAATTACTTCCTCAAGCTAGCTCTGAAGCACAGAAAAAAAAGCTGCAAGAACAAAAACTCAATTGGCTTTTAGCTGCCTGGCAAATGCTCTAACAGGAAAGCCTGATGACCTACATTCACAAGGCTCTATACTAAACCACTATTACAAAATCCAATATAAAGCCTGACCATGTTTAAGTGTTTTCCATTAGCAAGCAGCAGGATCTTGTTAGAGAAATATGAAAACATGTTATTGTCTTTAGCGATGATGATCTTAATTAATCCTCTAAACACTGTTCTGAAACATGTCATCCTGATTGCTCCAGACTGTTTAAGTTCCCAACGTTTACATAAAGACACCAAAACCTTTGCTTTTTGACTGTGCAGTGGGACGTTAACAGAAACAGGAACTCTTCACATATCCTCAAGCTGTGCTGCAAAACTGAACCCGCAACAATTTACATCTCTGATGCTCTTCAGACAGCCAACAGAAATGCACGAGTGTGCAGAAACTCGGTCTAAAGCCAAGCTAGCACCAGGACAGTTTATTGCGACTCAGCTAACACACCACAGAAATATTTGTTCACATAAAGACTACAGCTCTCAGCCAGCTAGTCAGATAACCTGAAGCAGATGTTTTGAGCTGTCCCGGAACAGATATTATTATGCCAAACCCTACTGTGGTAAACACCCCCAAATACAAGTGTCTGAACACCAGATATAATCAGTTCAGTAAATGTTTAAAGGAAATATTAAGTTAGTCCTTCACTGTACACCCATATGGTTGGAAAAGTCTGATACATTCAGCTTCAATTCACATTAGCAGCTTCCAAACACATAATGACTAACACAATTCAAGGAGAAATACCCCATTTAAAAAAAATAACTCAACAAAGTAACAAAACAACAATGCATTATAAAGCAGGCAACTAGTCAAAACAAGCAGCTTATGGCCAAAACAGTTAGAAAGAGGGAAACACTGGAAGAAAAAAATCCAAGTGAAGATTCTCAGAAGCACAAAATTATTATAAAAAGTCCACAGGCTCAGAAAAATCTAACTGCCCACGGTACCTGCAGGAACCCAAGTCTCCACATCTCGGGCTGATGCATGTTCAATGTACCCGACACCGTTAGCAATGGCAGTGGCGTAAAACAGATTTGTGCAACCAAGACGGAAAAATGAGGGAACAAAGGATACTTTAATTTCTCTCCTAATTTACTAAAACCCATCTCACCCTAAATGCAGAAAAAATAGGTCCAAGTGAAATCACTGCCTTTCAGATTGCCTGAAAAGATACTACAGTTGAGGAGGCTCAAAAGAAGGTTTTATTTATCTGAAGAGCACAGCAAGAACACGGATACAAAGCTAGTGTCAAATTAACATGGAAGTACAAAGAGGTGCCTGATTCACTGGGACTGAATTGTGAAGGGACCTCACATTCATCTCGGAGTACATAAAACCTCCCATCAGTCTGCAGCACTCATTTGATAGCTCCCAGTACAGATTTAAGCCCAGCAAGCTGCAGGCATCTTTTCTAAACAAGTAAGACAGTCGCTACAATAGGCAGGTTTAAAGAAGCAACAAGAAAAACAAACACCACTAGGAAAGTAAATTCTAAATCCAAATACTCTTCTCTTTCTGAAGAAATCCATGTGCCTCCCCAAAAAAGACAAGGAAGACTTCTTCACCATTAATTACAGTGATAAATTTGGTTCACGGCTCTCTCTGTACTTGTGTGAACCAGATTTTCCCTATTTGGACCTTTTGTCTCAGGATCAACCCATATACTATTTAATCTACTACAAAGGTGATCTGAGACAGTAGATTCAAGACAATAAATGAAGCAAGCTAAAAAGCAAACGACAGTGGCAGAAAGGTGTGAGGCCACCCTGAAGCGATGGGCTCTCTTCGGAGGAGGAAGGAGAGGCGTCACCATGGACAGCTCAACCACCACACTCATCCGGAGCCTCCACGTAAACAGGATGGACGAGCATGTTCCTAATGGCATTCAGAAATTCCCCCTACAGCAAGGAATTCCAGCTGCAACACCACATCCAGTTGGATCACTTCACATTAAGGCTCAGGAATATATATGGTTCAAGCAAAATTCGAGGAATGCATATGGAGTTGCCATAGAGGAATGCCAATGCTGCTGGTTTGAAAGCCAGTGGTGTACAACCTGAGCAGACGAGGGTTACGGTTTGTTCACAAGGATGCTTCTGCCAGTGCAGCTACAGCACCACAAATCTCTACAGCAGATATGTTAGAGCACCAGTGAAAAAAAAATATTTTGCTTTAAAGCAGCAAACCTCAGTGAAAAACTTTTCATCCATCAAGCATCAGCTGCTGACAGATTTTACGTCAAACTGGAGTGACAATGTCCTGACACAACACGGAGAATGTCATTTTCTAATTTCTAGCAGGCTACAATGCTCAACACCAACAGAGTTCAGGGTCAAATCTACCCACCTGTAAGAGTACACAGAATGACACGAATCTCTGCTGAACCTTTCGGAACCAGCAGCTCAGCTGCCTGTAGCACTCGCTGGCAGACATAAAGGAAGCCGCCTGAAATCAGTCTTATATAGCAACTTGTCCCCCATTAAAGCTTTTAGCTGCAATAATACCAGGTTAGCAACTCCATGTATTTTTGGGGGGGGCAACTTAAGAGCACATCATAAGCGCTATATACACACCGCACTGCCAAAATAACAAGCTAAAACAAAACAAGGCACACACAGAGCAGTTTCAACATCTAAGTCGGTTATTTCAGTCAGCCTGCCTACACTGACCCAATTGTGTTCCAGCTGTGCTGGGACCTGGCTTAAACACAGCTCCACTTTATTAGTCTGGGTCATAAAAGTCATTTTGGAGAGAAAGAACAAGGGGATTTCAAAGCACACCATTTTTCTTACTCTCCTGTTTAGGACGGAGAGGCAAGCAATCGCGCCGTGTGCCGGGAGGAGGGTCTCCAGTCCTACAGAGCCACCCCGGCAGCCCCGCGCCTGGGCTGGTGATGCTCTTTGGGAAGAGCAGCCCCAGATATGTGAGGGTCCGCCTGGCTCGAAGCAAGCTCAGCACCCAAAAAGAAACTTCAACAGAGTGAGGTAGCTAGAAAAGGAGTTTTCAACCGGGAAACACCAACCACTTCTGCCAAGTCAATCATCTCTGCATTTTAAAGCGGCGTGCCTCGCTGCTCCCACAGACTCCATCAGGAAATCATTCCCGAAGCGCAGCACGGGCAGAACTAGGAAGATGACACGCACACCGAGATGCAATAGCGTTTGGGTTTTTCTTCTCGACACAATCATATAGCACTTGGAAAGGGAGCTTTTTGTCTTGTTTTGTCGGCATCCCAGGCCCACAAGATAGAAGCGGGTAAGGAAGAAAGGTGAAAACCCAGCCATGCCGCCGCACTGCCGCTGCTCAGTCACGGCAGGGTCAGGCAGTTTTCTGCCCCAGCTTTCAAACTTCCCATTAATTTTTTTACCCTCACAACTCACAGGCCCCTCGAGCCCCAGCCAGGCGGCACCGGGGACCGGCGCTCCACCCCGCACTCACCGGGTCCCCCTCTTCCCAAAGTGCACCGGCACGGCCGAGCCCCACCAAACCCCCGGCCGCAGGGGAACGGCCCCGGCGCCCCCCGCACGGCTCCGGGCCCGCAACCCGCCCGCGGGCTGAGGAGGGAGGACCGGGAGGACCGGCACCCCCGGCCCGTCGCCGCCCCCCCGCCCGGCCCCGCCGCCCCTACCTGGCCGCAGCGGCTCGGTGATGCTCAGCACCAGGAGGAAGAGGAGGAGGAAGGTGCCGCTGTCCGCCTTGGGCACCATTTATCCTCCGTTCATCCTCCCCCGGCGCAGTGCCACAAACCCGCGGGGAGGGACGCGAGGAGCGGCGGGAGGAGGGGCCGCCGCCGGGCCCGCGGGGGGCCCCCGGTCCGCACCGAGCTCTTCCCCTCCCCCGTCCGCCGCCGCCCCCGNGCGCCGCCTGGCCAATCAGCAGCGCGGGGGCGGGGCCGGGGGCCCGTATCGGCACACGCCCCGCCCACCTACGGGGGTGGGCGGGGCCGAGAGGCGCGGGGGTCTCGGGGCGCGGGGAGGGGCACCGCGGGGACCCTGTGACCCCCAGGGGGGGCTGACACAGTCCCTGCCGTCCCCCGAGTGGCCAGGGCCAGCCACCTCCGTGCCCCCAGCATGGCCTCCACCGGTCCCGGCTGTCCCCACCGGGACAGCTCCCACCGGCCCCCTGCCCCCCGGGGGTGGCCACTGCCAGCCACCACTGCCCCCCGGATGGCCTCTCCCGCTCTCCTCTGCCCTCACCAGGCTGGCAGCGGCAGTCCCCTCGTTCTCCCCAGGCTGTGCCCAATTCCCTCCGTCCCCAGGGGATGGCCTCTACTGGTCCCCTCTGTTGCCTGGGACAGCCTTTCCCTGTCCCCACCCGGGGTGGCCTTGTCCCACTCACCTCAGTCACCATCAACAGCCTTTCCCCATCCCCTCTGTGACAGCCTCAACCAGTCTCCTCTGCTGGCCCCAGCACGGCCTTTCCCAGTCCCCTCCATCCCCGCTGTGACAGCCTTTCCCTACTGCTGCAGGGACTTCCCAGCCCTGTCACCCCGCCTGTCCCCGAGGCAGGGCACACAGTGCCAGGGTTCCCAGCACCAGCGGGCCCAGGGTTGACCATCGTTAACCTGCTTCATTGATCAGCTCCCACCTGCCCACCGCACAGCAAGATGGTCCCTGTTGTCACACGCCTCCGGGGATCTCCTGCCATGCAGGGCACATGCATGTGACACTGACAAGCAGCACTGGCATGGGGACATCCCCACAGCCAGGGCCTCGGTGCAGCGGCTCCAGCACCGCAGCGGTGCCGGTGTTGGACGGTGTTTCCATACCTTCTGGAAACGCCGCATTCCTGGTTCCCAGGCTCAGCCAGAGAGGAAACGCTTGAAGAACACCAGTTGTGCGGCACAGACCATGGTTAGTGGCGCTGCAGGTGACAAGTGCCTGCAGGAATTTGACCCTGGGTGTTGCTGGGTGTCACTTGGCAGGGTGGTGGCTGTCCCTGCTGGGGAGCCCAGCCTGGGGAGGAGGCACCGGCCCCTGTGCCACAACTTGTCTGGTGCTGGGGGTCAGCCCAGGCGGCATTTGGGATCAAAAGGCAATTTTAGCTTCAACCCTTCCTTCCCAGATTGTGCTGGAATTTCCGACAACGATGGGAAGCGACCCAGGGGTGGCTGGGCAGCACCAGGCAGGGGCTGGGGCAGGGACCGAGGGCTGAGACCGACCCGTGGTGGCTGCTGTGGTCGCAGGGAACTGGCACTTTCCTCTGCAGAGAATTCCAGCTTCTCAGTAAAACCCCATTCAGAGTCAAAGCCAAAACCTGGGAAGCTGTCTGGGAAGTTTTTGTGTTTTCTTTAATGTCTACAACAATGCATTTTCCACTTTTATGCTACAATTTGATGTTTTCAAATAAAACATTTAATTTGCAGTAAGGACCATTTTAGCTCAGTCTTACACATTCCCTGTTTCCCTGTTAGTACCAATTACTCACTACACCCAACAGCAAACCTTCCTCAGAGTATTCCCAACGGATGTACAGATACTCCTGCTCTCACATTGCTTCTGCTTCCCCCCAGCCCAGCCCGCAGCCAGGAGGACGGGGGCTTCTGCGGGATTTCTCAAGCACCCACCACCTCCAGCCCCGGGAGCTGTTGCCGTGCTCAGGTCAACAGCATCAGGGCAATGCTTTTGCAAAGCTCAGTGTGAAGTTTAGCATGGCAGCACAAAGCGGTGCCCACCAAGCCCCCGGGGCAATGGCTCCCTGGAGATGGGGTCAGAGCAAGCCTGGAGCTGTGGGAGAGCTGGGGGGGGTGTGTGTGCTTGGGGACCCCCTGGAGTGTGTCACAGCAGTGGGGGGGGGTGCTTGAAGATTTAGGCCACGACCCACTTTGCCAATTCTTGTGTGCTGCCAAATACTGTCATGATCTGAGTGTCCGTGGGGAACTGAAGCGTGACAACATCCTCCAGCACAAAGGCACGAGCGTCAGACTCCTCAGCTCTGCTCCTCCCCAGGGATGCTGTCAGGGGGGGCTCTGCATCCCACCCAGCACCCGCCAGCAAACCGGCAATGAGCAGCCCAGCTGCAGAGGGGCACACAGGTGACAGGCGCCCATTTCCCCGGGCTGTGCAGAGCACTGTAACACTGGCACAGACCGACATTCTGGGTGGGTGCGAGGCAGACCCCCCTCATGCCAGCCCCGAGCCCCCAGGGAGGATGGGGCACAGGGGGGCTGTATCGGGGGGAACCAAGGGCAGTGCCATGCCGTGGGCAGGAGGGGTGAGGACAGAGCGTGTTGGCAAGAACACATCGAGTGCCTCTGCCCAGGGCAGGCAGGAGCTGGTATGTCCCAGGCACTCCCAGTTTCATCTTGGGAGCAAATGTTTCTCTAACCAGTGAGCGCAGATCACCTGTGCCCAAAAAGCCGTGCAGAAAAGGTGCCGTGCCCAGGAGCAGCAGAGGGAAGGGACTCAGCAGGAGGGGGGCTGAACCCCACTCTCCCCTTGGCCTGGCTCTGAGCTGGGGCTTGCAGGCGGCTGGTGTGGGGCCAGCTGCAGCAATCTGGGATTGAGGCAACAAATGCACACATGAGGAAGGGGGAATTGCTCCATCTCCCCCTCCCCTGAGTGAACAGATCCATTTCCTCTATTTTTGCAGAGAAGTAGCCCAGTCCTCCAAAGCAACAAAGTGCCTCCCACCGCAACTTCCCTTCCGAGCTAAATCATCAGAGGAGCAGAAAGCAGCACAGAGCCCCAGCCCCTATTGGAACCCGCTTTCGGGTGGGTGCAAACCTGCAGCCCCTGCACCACGGCAAGGGTGGATCCTCTGCCCCAGGGAAAGGCTCCTGGCCTGAAGGTCAAGTGCACAGGGAACCACCTGCAGTCTCAGTTCCTTTAGGAAGTCCCCTTGCAGAGTCAAATCCCTGCTGCAAGTCACAGCTCCTGAGGACCGCTGGGGACCAGCAAAAGCTGGAGCAGAGCCTCCTGCCCCAGGCCGTGCCCCCTCGGACCTGGCTGTTTGCTCAAAGCATGGCGGGGGGCGATTGCAAGAGTTTCTCTTCTCATTCACTCGCCTCACCCAGCTCTGTGTTGCTGCTGCTTTCCTGCTGCTCAGCATTTTCTTACCTGTGCCCCACAAAGAGGGGCGAGTCTTGTACTGGAGGCTGTGTTTTTATACTGTATTTTTGTACCACTTTTTGAGAAGTATTGATAAAGTTTTGCTTTATATATAAACTTTTGCAATGGGTGCTTTGCTTCTTTCAGGCACCTGAGCCTGTCTTCAGGGTTACAGCAACTCATCCCTCGGTCTCACTGGCTTTTCACTGTGATTCTTGCAACTTTCTCTCCAATAATTACATCCTGCTCTTCCCCCAGGTCTGCTGGAGCTCCCGCGATGTCTTGCGAGCAGCCAGTAACCCCCCGCAGCCAGCCCTGCCCCAAAGGAGAACCACCACCAGCCTCTGAGGCGTCAGCAGAGCTCGGGGGGATGTTTTGGCTGAGGGAGGAACCACGCTTGGGCCTTGCACACAGGAAAATGCAGATATACAGGAACACAACCCCAGAGATACAGGAAAATAACCCTCTGAAATACAGGAGGAAAAAAAATAAATCACAAGTCATGAAGAACCAAGATGGATTTGGCGCTGTAAGGCACAGCATCTTCTAGCGCTACAGCAGCAGAAATATCCGGCATGAAAGAGTTTACTGATCCCCTAGTTACAGAGCAGGGGCTGAGCTGCAGAGGAAGCAGAGACCAGACATTGCAGCAGGTGCTACGGGAACAGCCCATGTGAAGAGCACTACATCCCCTTCAAGAGATGCAGTTTTACAGCATTTCCTTGAAAACAAATTACATTCCCAGCAATCACATGAAGACCCTTCAGTCGGGCAGAATTGAGACTGTGATTTCGGTAGGGTTGTCTGGGTTAATCCTCTTGAGGGTGAACACAAACCCAACACCATCCCATGGGATATTAATGCAATCTGCTTTTAAGTGTGAATCGCACACCACGGAACAAGTCGCTCTCAGGTATCACACTCCCCTCTCTGTTATTCCAGCTACATCTTGGTATGAACACAACCAGCCTGAACTGCCGTGGGAAATGTACACCCCATCCGTGGTCGCTCAAATGCTGCCCAGCCTTTACGCGGATCCCACACCCAGAAGAGAGAGCTCCTGCGCCCAGGGAAAAGGTAGGAATAATCTAACAAGGAGATGTAGGAGAGCAAGCACCAGGATTGGGACACACTAATCACAGCCTGCTTCCATACCTCCAGCCCATATCCCACCTGCTCTCTGTGTTCCTGTGCTTGTTCTTCTCTAATCCCTCCTTTTATCTAGCCCTCATCTCCTCCCAAAATAACCCTTACCTAATTACTTTTTCCCCTTGGGGCCAGTCTTGCTCCATCTGTAGCCAAATTTGGTGTTTGATACCCCTCACTGGGTCACCTCCACCTCACCAGGTTCCACGCCCCAGGCGGTCCCCGTGCTCCTCCTCAGGAAGGACAGGAAGAGTGGCATCCCATCCCTTTGGAGGAAAGCTGCCCGAGGAGGAGCAAGGCCTGTAGCTGCCAGAAGCAAGCCCACGTGGGGCTTGAAAGATCAGCCGAGACATACTAAAAGACAACAGACAAAATTTCACCTAACATGTGAATAAATCTAAAAAAGCCTAGGTACAGTTTAGTAAAGAAAAACATTTAAGATAACTCCATCCTGTTAGTGAAACTAAATGTAAAGATCATTTTACGAAGAAGGCAGAGCACAACCGATGCCTCTCTTGATGTTTTGTCCTGGATGACCTCATCTGGTAGCTTTATAAAAGAATTTAAAGGTCCTTCCAAGAGCCCCATGCATGGGTGGCTGCCTGTGACATCACACAGGGGCCAGCACGGGCAGTGCCCACCTGCCCCAGCACCCCGGGCAGCCACCATAGAGCCCGGGCAAGCCACCTGCCACCCGGCATGATGCACACCAGCACCAGCTCCTGCAGCTCCCCCCAGCCCGCCCACCATGGATGATGCTGTGGTGCTTAGAAAGAAAGGCTACAGCCTGCGCAACACGCTGGGAGAAGGCTCTTACGGCAAAGTGAAATGTGCCTTCTGCAACCGGCTGAACTCCTACGTGGCCGTCAAGATCATAGACAAGAAGAAAACTCCCAGGGACTTCCTGCAAAGATTTCTCCCCAGGGAAATAGATGCTTTAAGACGTTTGTACCACCCGTCAATCATCAAAACCTATGAGATTTTTGAGACATCAGCTGGGAAAGTGTTCATCGTGATGGAGCTGGGGGAAAAGGGAGACCTCCTGGACTACATCAAGACCACAGGAGCTATGAAAGAGGACGTTGCTCGCATCAAGTTTCAGCAGCTGGCTTCTGCCATCAAGCATTGCCATGACTTGGACTTTGCTCACAGGGACCTGAAATGTGAGAACATTCTTCTCGATGCAGATCTCAACATCAAGCTGTCAGACTTTGGCTTTTCCAAATGCTTGTCTCGGGATGAAAACGGAAAACCTATTCTCAGCAAAACCTTTTGCGGGTCTGCTGCGTACGCAGCCCCTGAAGTGCTACAGGGCATTCCCTGTGACCCCAGGATTTCTGACATATGGAGCCTGGGTGTCATCCTGTATACAATGGTCTATGCTTTAATGCCATTTGATGATTCCAACATCAGGAAAATGATCGGTATTCAGAAACAACAAAAGATTCACTTCCCCCACTCAAAACACCTGACTGCAGAGTGCATGGACCTAATTTCCCACTTGCTCCAGCCCAACACGTCTCAGAGGTTGTGCATAGATGAAGTTTTGCAACACTCGTGGTTGCAGACTCCAAAATCCACAATCCCTTCCCCTCTGCCAGCTGCAGAAGAGGGTGAGTGTTCCCAAAACCTGGAGGAAGGCAAGCCTGAGCACAAGCAGCAAGCCAAATCTCATTCTGAAGAAGGGGAAGGAGAAGAGGACGGCTGGTTTTAACAGCATCACAAAGCTGGTCTAACTTGCGAACTGCTGGTTTGCAACTTCTCCAGACCCTTTCAGTAGAATTCACACGTGAATCAACCACATTTTGGACTCAGTAAGTAACAGGGCAGGTTATTTCAAAGTGTGAACTGATGTCTGAAGCTGCATGCCTACTGCTTTCATAACGTACCACCTCTCTTGACAGGTCCACTGTACAGTTAAGAGCATCAGTTTAAACTCAAATTAAAGAGAATCCCTCTAAAATTCTGGGTTATGTCTCAATATATACATGGTTGTATCCCCTCTTCTGCAAAGCACAAAACCAAAGAAGTTTGACAAGCTGGAAGAAGGTCCAGTTCAAACTTTTAGGAAGGCTTACCACATTTTATAAATAGACATATCTGTACAGAAATGTATTTAAATGTATAGCCATCTTAAAAAGAGAAATATATCTTTAAGAAATTATCGCTGTTTTCCAATAGTCCAGAATCTTCTCTGCCATTGCAGGAAGCATCCTTTTGCTACAGCAGCCCTGTGCATCCCACCCAAGCAGTTCAAAGGGAAGTTATACCACAGCAGGAGATACTCTGCTTCCAAAAAGCACATCACAGGCTACTTTCGCTATATAGTCCAGAGTAGTTCTGGTCCCAGGTCTTGTAACCACTGGCTTCCGTGCTGGCAGCTGTGTCTAGACACCCCGCACTACTGATGGCTCTCAACACCCAGTTTGCAGACAGCTGAGCACAGCCAGTTCACTGTCGCCTTGCTGGTGATGGAATGTTCAGAAGAATTCAGACACCTTCCTTCTTTTAGGAAGCTGCAGTAAATTGTCTGTGATCGATGTAGTATCCTGAGATACCGGTGTCTGAGATACTGTCCTGGACTGTGGGGTATTTGTGGGTGTATGCGGCCCACCAGCTGGAGTCTTGTAGCCAGGAGTTCCTGTGTGGGCTGGGGAAGGTGTATAGCTGGCTCGCAGGGCTTTGTCCGTATATTTACTTGCAGTCCTGTTTACTAGTCTTTGCAAAGCTGGTGACATTGCTGGGCTTAGTCCTTTTGGAGTGAGGCTGGAACAGAATAAACAGTTTTAAAAGATTTTACAGTAAAAAAACTGCCATTTATCAGGAAGAGCATCGATGCTTCCACAGGCGAGCTCAGTGTCCTCCCCTCCCCACAGACAGACCCACTGGCGGCAGCAGTAATTCTGCCTGCAGGTAAATACGGCCTGTCTCTCTAGAGACAAGTGACAGAGAAACATCTGACATCCCTCTCAAACCCAAGTGGCACTGCCTGCCTTTTCCTCTGAGCCTCTTCCATCCTTCCTGTGACCCAGCCAAACAAGCCTTACCATGTCTCCTCTCTGAAACGAGGCAAGACACCGATCTAGAGGCGTTGCTGGGTGGCTGTAGGGGAGAACAGTATTGCTGGCAACAGGGAGTATCAGGGACAGCCACCAGCCACCTTCCCTCAGGAATTAATTTTTTAATTTCTAAAAACTAGTTTGACTGTAGCTCTTCCTGCTTCTAGTACCCTTATCATCCCTCCCTTTCTACACGCGCTGATTTAAATCCCATCAGAAAATACCCATCCCCGGTTCTGCTGTCAGAAGTCTCACCTGGCCAAGTTTTCTGTCACTTTTCGAAGTGCCTCCTGCTTCTTTGCTCGGTTTTTAGCTGCCACTTCATTGGCCATCTTGAGTCCTAACCTCTCACGGCGCCCAGGCTCCAGGATCTATAAATGCATCACACAGTTCACTCGCCAAGACACTCGTATGAATGCCGCATAAATGAATCAAAGCACCTTCACAGCTGGATTCCAGCCTCCAGGGATCTAAACCAGGGAGAAGCGGGGTCAGCCCACACCTCTCTGCTGCTATACAAAAGCCAGAGAGGACACAGTGAGACCTTCAACCTGCCTTAGCAAGTAACAAAAATGGTAAAACCAGTTCAGTCAAGGAAGCAGCCATTACCTCTGGCATTTCCTCCTGCTGTCTCTCCTAGACAATGTCACCTGTGTCTTGCCTAGCCTGGCCTGTAGCCAGCCAGCTCTCAGGCAAACACAGACATTGCTAAACAGCAGGAGAACCAGTCGAGGCTTTGGAGTCTGACAAAACAGAGGCACATACAGCAAATTACAGCTTTCTTAAACTAAGAGCCTCAGACAGCTCACATTCAAAGACACCAGCGGGAGACAGAAGGCATGCAGGGCCAGGTGCCATTAGCAAACCCAGAGTGCCTTTTCTGCTCTCAAGTGACACACCTGCCTTGGGCTGTGACAGCCAGGAGATAAGACAGAGGGAAATCCTACAATTTCTACCCATTCATACATTAAAATTAGAGAAATCAGGCGTCTCTTCAGCTTTCTCTGAAAGCCTCTCTGTCTGAGCCCATCATCAAATGCTGAGCCTCACCCTCCTGCCAACAGTGCATGTTCCACCTCTGGTATCTGCACCAAGCAGCTTTCATGTGCAGCCACATCTACCTCCACCCTCCAAGCAGAACCTCGATTATTAGTCTCAAGGACTGGGAACACAGCCCAGAGATGTGTCACACTCCCACAACAATGTCAATCTATTAGTTACTCACTTGCCTTTCCCTTCTTAGTCCTTTTCCCCCAAAAAGAATGACATGCTGACCGGCATGAAATACCTTAAAGGCTGGTCCGGGTGTTCTGTCCACATACGGTGTTTCGGACCCTTCTAGACGCAAAGGGGTGCTTTCAATTTCACCCCATGTCATAAAGGGAGACTCGTTCACACCTAAAAAGAAATTGTAAGTCATGTTGATGGAAGACATTTGAGTATTTGTTCACCACAAAAAAATCCAGAGAAGCAAATTATGAAATGCAGCAAATCCATCAACACACAAAGGAGCCCCTCCACGGCAGAGGAAGTCGCAGCCCATGTTGAACAGCAACACGTGGGTCCTATTAGAAGGACATGACCTTAAACTCACAGGATTGCCTGTGGCTGTGGCACCCTCTAGGTTACAACTCTCAAGCACTGTCTCTTCCATGTGTTTATTTTTCCATTTAGTGAGCTTTTGCTTAGTGACACTTTCATTTTTTCCTGTACGGTACTCATCTTCCCCTCTGCTATTGTATGAAAACTCCTTCAGCACAGGAAACTAGTTAAAAGCAGGGAAACAGGCAGATGACTTCAGATACGTGTGAGGCTAGCCTGTACCAAACAGTGACTGCACCTTGCCTAAGAGCTACAACTGCACAATAGATTCTAAGAGCCCAATTAAGTCACTGGCTAGAAAATCCTGCTGTCCAGGGTTTGGAAAAGGCATTTACAATGGAGAGAGGAGGTGAGCTTCAAATGCCACCTACAGGCTTTCTGGAGGAAAAGCCAAAGTATGTTCAGCTTTTAGCATAATGAGAAAAGACAGGGAAATATAAGGGCTGGTGAAGAACAGCTAAAAATTCAGGTACCACATTTCAACTGGAAAAAAAAAAAAAACAGTTGGTTGTAACTGAAAGTATCCTGCAGCTAACACATCTGAACAAAAGGAATCTATAATACACGTGTGTTCAGACAAAGGAAGAACGCAGAAAGCAGCAGACCTGGAGGAAAACAGTAAGTTAGACTGTGAAAGAAGTGAGATGTGTCACATCCCTATGAGCCAGGCTGAACCATCACTCAGCAAACTACTGGACACACTGACAAGAATGCTCCTCATTTTGAAAAATGAGCAACTAAACTCATTGGAAGGTTGACGTTTGTGAAATGTTTGAATTATCTTCAAGTATTGAGAGGCATCACCCAGGAATAAAACAAGCAGCCACAGCACCCCAGGTGCCCAGGAAGGCTCACTGCCCTCTAGACAGCAGTGGCATGACAGCTTGCTCAGAGCTTCTCAGGTACAGCACGACCTCTCTTGCCAGTGTATTGGACTAGGATTTAAACACTGCAGCGAGCTGGCATACACAGTACACGAGAGCCACCAGCTCATGAGACATATACAGATAGAAGGTGTACCTCCTTGTCTGAACCAGCAATGATATCCCAGTGTTGAGCAGAGCATCAAAGTAAGTGCAGTAGCAGCCCTCTTACATCAGAAAAAAAGTAAGAAAATCTTCTTACCAGGGGCAGGAGAGGGGGTAGCCACATATCCATATCCATTCACTTTTGGAGACTCTTGGGGTATCAGTTCTTTCCCATCTGGTCCCACTTTGCCCTGTTTGTACTGAAATGAACAAGACAATGCTGTTCATCTGGCGAAAGGTGTGAGTCAGCTGTATGTAACACACACACAGTTCTCCTGGTCGATGAACAACACCAGAGGGCAGAGTCTAATAAGGTTTTAGTCAGAAGAAGAAAAAATATCCAACCTGGGCATTGAGGGCTGCAGCTTGCTGGAGCTGTGATTTGCTCACGGCTTGGCTGAATGGGTCCTTCACAAAACGGGTGTTTCGATGGACAACTTCCCTGGGCTTCTTAAATACGTCCTCCTCATCAGGTACACCTTGAAAAGCAAAACATCTTTTAGGAAATGGCTCGGGTAACACCAGACAGTGTGCTCTAAAGCTCCCAGCCAGACACTTGCCACACATTCCTACAGAACACAGAATCCATCAGCAATTGCAGTGTGTATCTCTAGCAATTAAAAAAAAAAATTTGCACTAGATATATGCTTTGTAACACCCGAAGTCTATAAATTAAGATCAGTTGTGTTTTTTTTTTTAAGAAAATGGTCAACAAGACTTCATTTTCTCTACTTTTCTGGTTTGTAGAAATTACCAATTGTACCCTTACAGGCAAAGAGAAATCTGTGTTTACAAAATGAGGCAGTTTTTTCTATAGCAACCCAGGGACCAACAAACCCAAGGAGCACTCTTTGAGCATAAGCAAAAATTAATAACAATGACAAGAAAGTGCTCATAAATAAGACAGATCAAACAGAAAAAGAGCTTTGGCTCCTGAAAACAAATGCTTCTATAGTACAGACAATGAGCTTCTCAGTGACAAATAGAACATGATCAGACTTGGCAATCAGAGGCAAAGGAGCAAGGTCCAAAGAAAGAAAAGGGAGGCAAGAGGGGAAAAAAACCCAAAAAAACCAAACACAAAACCAAAAAACCTTTAAACCAACTTTACATATCTGAGCTTCACAGAAGAAAAAGTGCTGTATTACCAGTGAGAGCTGCTCAGTCATCTGTACAAGTGCTGTAAGCACTCTCTGGAGTCAGCCTGCCTCGAACCAATGTCCCTCTGAAGAAACCCCTGTGCCTCACCTGTTGGATAATACATGAGGGTGTTTCGAGCCGTGTACTCCCAGGTCTCCAACCCAGCTTTCACATTTTCCAGAGCTTGCTGCTCTGCTGAAGGAAGTGCCAGGTTCTCATTTCGTCGCTGAAAGGGTGATGGAAAAAAAAAAAAATTTTAAAAAACCAAGTCTAAAACAGACGACTCCAGCAACCTTTCAATCAAGCATAAACAACCTGCAGAGCTCAATCACAAGCTCAGCTACCTGGCCCGGCATCTGGCACGGCACAAGCACTCTCCCTCTCTCTGCTAAGTGGCATTTGAGAAACCGTCCTGTTCTCACATGAGCTTGCAAACAAACTTCATAAAACATTCTGCTATAAAATCAAGTGAGAACTAAATCACTTCTCAAAGATTATTACTTAACTTATTACATATTGTGACAACACTTGTGATGGTTCAAACTTTTTCCTGTTTTTTCTCTATCTACTAATCAAAACTCAAATGAAGCATTCATTGCTAAATAAGGGAAGAGCAACATATGACACATCTAATATAAAGGCAGTCTACAAGGCTTTGGCATGAGCTGTCACAGGACCCATGAAAGCCAGGCTCAGCTCAAATTCCAATGTGATAACCCCGGGCACCTACTATTCAATATTGAGACCTTTCTATTCTTATTCAATAAAATGGGTCATTCAGGAGTCTAATGGAATAGTCTCACACTCAGAGCCAATGAATTCTCATCCGTATTTATAGCAGGATGAGAAAACAGAAGGTAAGATAATATTCTATTTAATCAAACAAGAAAGAAATACAGTAAAATGGTATTTTCCTGCTGTCTCACTTTGGAAGAGCAGAGACACAGCCAAGCCATCTCCCTACCTGGGCATACTCCTCCTCTGCACTGTACAGCCAGGCATGCTTCACTTTCTCCTTCTCTTTGGCCACTTCCATGATCTGCTCAAACGAAGCATTATCTTCACTCGTGTGTTTTGCTAAGAAGCTGTCCAGACTGGGAAGTGCATCTTTATCATCTTTTTCTGCTTCTCCTAACAAGAGGAAGGAAAAAGCCCAAGAAAGGTTAATACCTCCTTTTCTACAATAACACTTAATCCCTTCTGACAGTGAGACTTCAGCAGAGCCACTAATAATTAACATGAAACATGGTGAAAACACATGAAACATGGTGAAAACACAATACACAGTACAATAATAAATTATTTTTTTGGAAGGCATATAATCAACTTTTACGTAAAACCTTTTGTGGCATTTATAGCTATTTGTGTTAAAGGGAAAATGCACAAGTGGCCAGCTGCTAGCAGCCATTTTTAATACACTATATGAATAGCTCTGTGCCTACAATCTTTACTTACTTACAGAATTAATTTCAAGTGACACAGGAAAAATTTACTGCCTTCGAAGAGATCAACTGAGTTAAGAATTTACACAGCCATAAAGAGACCCAAAACTGAGAATTCACACACATAATGTGAAATACTACATCAAGTTCAACTTCAGAGTGATAATTTACACCTACCAGAAAATAAAAGGAAACTGCTTAAATGTCTGCTAAATACCCAAAACCCTTACAGGAGACAGAGCTCACAAAAGTATTTTCCTGCTGCTGAAGAATTCAGCTAGAGAAACATCATTCTCCTACCTTCCTCTGCAGCTTTGACGCCAGCTTTGGATTTATTCCTCAGTGGAAGACCACCTGGATGCACTTCTGGGGTTTCAAACGTGGCTGGAGTAACATCTGTGACAGGAAAAAAAAAAAAAAAGGGTCACATGGTTACTAGAGCATGGAACAGGACACTTGCTGTGACACCTTCTACCACAGTAAGGGTCATGTGCCAAACCAGTCACAGAAGACATATCAAGAAAACAACAAATTAACTAAAACGTTGTGAAAAGACTCCAAAATATTTGACTGAATTCTGTCCCAACCACTGAATAAGATTTTGCTCTCATCTAAGACATTATCTTTCTTCTGCTGGGAAAAACTCACAGGAGAGCCACAGCCCAGTGTATCTGCCACCCTATCTACAGCTTTAACCACCAGAAGCACGCAGCAGTACAACCACCTTAACCTAGGCCAGGGCCAGCACCTGCAGCAGGGGAGGAACGGAAACCACTTAGTGACACGTGCCCTTGGCCACAAAAAAGCTCTGTGAGAGCTCGGCCAGGGACTGGCTTCAGTACCAGAAACACCTGAACTTGAAGTGAAAACAAACATTCAGCAGGGCACTGGATGCCTGCTATGCGAACCTCTGACAAGCACAAGCTTCCAACACCTTCTGTCCCCAACATATGAAAATCTTGTGTCTTATATGTAGATGCAACAAGAACCCCTAAAACTCTAATAAGGATTGAAAACACAGCTTAGAGTTTCTGACAGTATAATATTGCACATTAGAGCATGTAACATGCAGTGAGGAGCAGGAAATTGACAAAAGTTCCTATGCCTATTCCATAGTTGTTTTTTACAAAACCATTCCCTCAAGAAGGGGTTATTAGACACCCGCTAAAGAGAAATTCAGCATCAGCTATCAGCTACTGACCCCTGCCCCACCTGCTATATAATTCCCATGCAATGTCAACCTTTAATCTTTCAGGCAAGCACTGCCTGCACAAAGTTAGACAAACCAGAGCAGTAATATTAGATATAAAGCCCAATGCCCCAGTGAGGCAGTTCTTACAGGGTGCAGGTGTGTCTCTCGATGATTTGCCCACAGAGGAGCCAAACTTGATAGCAATTTGTCTCATTTTCTCCAAGTCACCATTTTCTTCAGCCTCCAGATACTCCTTCTGCGCTCGCAACTTCTCCACATCAGGGAAGAAGTCTCGCTGGATGATTTTCTCTAAACTCTGCAAACAGAGAGACAACTGCAAGGCCGAGCCGGGACACCTTGGAGTGCCGGCTCAGCTCGGGGCCAGCTGCCCACAGCGCACGGGAAGGACGGGCAGCCCACGGGCGCTTCGAGGCCGGGCCGGTGGCAACGCTGTGGCCGCAGTAGCCCCAGAGCTGCCCCATCCCCAGGCCCGGCCCGCAGCCGGGGTCACAGCCAGCAGCGGCCGCGGGCGGACTGACCCGGGCCCCGCCGCCCGGGCGCCACCAGTGCGGGGCCTGCCGGGCCCCTGCCCGCTCTGTCCCGCCTTCCCCGCCCCGGGCCCGGGCCCGCCGCCCTACCTCGATGTAGGCCTCCTCATCCAGGATGGTCTTCGAGCGCCTCGGGGCCGGCGGGGTCGCCTCCCTGCCCGTCGCTACGGCGGTGCCCGCGGCGGCAGCAGGCACCAAGGCGCCGGCGGAGGTCGCTGGAACCGCCGCCGTCCCCTCCATGGCGCCAGGGCACGGCCGAGCCCCCTGACCCTCCTCAGCTGCCGTCGCGAACGCGACGCGCCGTGACGTCACGCCACCGCGCCACGGAGAGCCGGAAGTACCGCACGCCCCGCCCAGGAGCGACGCCAGCGCGCCCCCTGCCGGCTGGGAGGACCCGCCCGGTCCCCCTCCGTGACAACGGTGCGACCCCGGCGCAGGGCGGCGGCCGCCTCGTGGGCTGGTGCGGCCGGGGACAGGCCTCTGGCACCCGCGGGTGTCCGCCCCCAGCACCCCCGCCGCGCCCTCAGGGCCCCTCAGGCCCAGCCCGGGCTCCCTCTGGGGTGCTGGGGACCGGTGACGGGGGCGGGGGGAGGCCTGGCGGGGAGCGGGCCCCGCTGGCAGCCATGGGGGGCCGGGCCGCCCCGCGGGGTTATCGGTCCGGGGGTGTTCGCGGGGCGGGCGCGGCTCGGGAGCAGGACAGGGAGCGGGCAGGGCTGGCGCCGGGGGTCACCTCTCCCTGGGCTGCAGGAGGATCCGTGTTGCTGTGCTGAGGAGCGGGCCACCTGTGCAGTAAGCTCAGCCCCCAAACAACTCCAGATTCAGCCGTCAGGGTGCTGAAAACAGGAAACATTCATTTGCGGGATATTTTGCGAATCTACAGTAGGAGAACAAGCACAGGCTGCCTGGGCACGGCAAAGGCAAGGTGGGGAGTCTCCCCTTCCCTGGAAGCACACATTGAACTGGCACAGCTCTGCCTGCGCGGGTGGTTTCTGCTGAAGCATCTGGGGGTCATGGCTGGTGAGTTATTTACCATGTGAACTCGGTTTAGAAGAGAAACTGGGATGTGAAAGTACCACGTCTGCTTTTACCTGTCCTTCTCTTGTAATCACAAAAAATCCCTTTTGCTTCATTAGTCCCCCACGAGCTACCCCCCTACAGAACCTGCTGGCTACGGGAAATGGATGGTCTTGGATTTTGTCTGCTGCGATGGAGCCTGCGGCCGCTAACAGCTCTCCTCAGGGGGCTGCTTGGTGCCATGAAGGATCAGCGCTGAAGCAGATGCCCTCTTCTGGTGCCGCCACTTGGCCCGCCGATTTTTAAACCAAACCTAGAAAGTGCAAAACAAAAAAAAACCTTTAATATGTGACTTAGAGGAGGCAGGCAGTTACACTCGGCTCTGCAGCGTAAGCTTTAGGATACTGCAAAATATTTCCTGATACAAAAGTTTGATACAAAATTAAATCAATGCCTCCCCTGCAGTCCTGCTCAGATACATGTAAGAGGCACAAGGGAACTGGGACCCTACTCCCCAGCAAAGTCAGGAGTCACGCAGATCACGTAAATAAGGAATATACAGTTGGGTGCAGGGGATGAGCAGAATTGGGCAAGTCTGTGTGTTTGCATAGATGAATCTAGGAGTGGAGTGAGTTTACGGGACCATAAACCAGAACAAATCAGCTCATCTGAACTGTTTTACACTCTTCCATCGCTTGCCAAACCCAAACTGTGTTTTGTTAAATACCCAGAAATGTTTTTTAAAATGAGGCCCTGGGTCTGCAGCTCCTGAAAAAGACAGTGGTGTGCCCCAGTCTGTGTTCGTGCGGGGCTGCAGCAAATGGGCAGCTCACTGAACAGCAGGATCTCACCTCCACCCTCTCCTCCTTCAGATGGATGCGGTTTGCCAGGTGCTCGCGGGTGATGACGTCTGGGTACTGGTTCTGATGGAAAAGGGTCTCCAAGGCCTGCAGCTGATCCTCAGTGAATATGGTGCGATGCCGGCGTGTCCGGCGCTGGATCTGGTTGAAAGTCTGCAGCTCACTTGGGCTCCCCTGGGGACTCTTGCAGACCCTGACTGCCGAGTGGAAGAGCCGCATGGGCCAGGGGAACCGGGCGTCTGCAGGGGGAGAGGTACAGCGGCAGGGTTAGGGGTGGGGGTCTGAAACGCTGCCTTGCTCAAGGCAGTCTGGACACAAATTGCATCCACGCGTGTGGCTTGGAAGGAGGCAGCCAGCCAGCCAACGTGGGTGATGCGCTGCATGATCGCCATGCAAGGAAGAGAAGGGCTGAGGGCATCACGCTGGGAGAAGCGTGCAGATGGGAAGCACTGGTTGGGTTTTCCTTGTTTACTTACCAGTTGCACTGTGGCCAGCCCCAGAAAATGGACAGAAACTCACAGCGCGGCTAGGAGCTGTGTTTCAGTGTTTCAGTCCTGACACGTGGGGATTTCTGAATTTTCAGGATTCTCTTGAACTAAATTTTCAGGATTCTCTTGAACTGCATTTTGCTAGATGCCATAACTTTGCTAGAGGTAGCTAAAACCTCATTTCCTTCCAGAGCAAGTGAAGTTCCCCAGGGCCGGTGTTGTCAGGACACCCAGGCTCAGCTCTGCGCTTGGGCAGCGTGGCCGTGGGGCCCCCCACTCCACAGAGAACCTCCACCCCTAGAAGCATCATCCTGTCAAGTGTCTTAAGTAAAACAATAAAGAGTGTTTTAAATAAAGTGTTTTAAAATAGTGTTTTAAGTAAAACAATTAAAAGTATTTTATTTTTCAGTAAAACAGTAATACACAGTACTAAATAGCCCCTGCTGCTTTTAAAAGCCTGTTAGCATTGCAAGTGCCTGTTCTTAGGAGCTGTGCTGAGAATGGATCCTGCTGCCCCTAGCCGGAGCTGGGGTCTGAGAAGACCCCCGTGGTGGCAGGCCAGTCACTGTATTGTCACCCAGCACCCAGCCTTTTCCCTCCACCCAGCGCTGGCACCAGCCCCTCCACGAGCCCTGTGCCGTGCAGCGAACCCAAACACTCACCCAGCCAACCCGGCACGTCCTGCCGGGGACGGGCGCTCGTGTGAGAACAGCAGCAGCAGTTGCAGCCTGCTCCTTCCAGCTCTTCCTCCTCCTCCTCCTCCTCCTGCAGAGAGCTGCCTGGGATGGCCTCCAGCTCACACAGCCCCCTGGGCGCGCAGTCCAAGATGTCCCGCAGGCACAGCGGGACCAGGACCTGGGGGCTCTTCTCTGCTGGGCTGGAGAGGATGTCCTCGATGCTGAACGGACACGGCTTCTTGAGCTCTCTCCTGCCAGCGCTGGCATCTGATGCTGGCTCCGAAGACATCTTCTGCCGGCAGCAGCGGCCGCGGAACGGGCAGCTCACGCTGAGTGGGGTTTGCTATCTGCGTGCTAACTCTGGAGTGGGGTCTCACAAGGAAAAAGACCACTTACGTAGCTTTTAAAACAGACTGTCAAAGCCATCCAGAATCGCCGCTTTGTCTTGCTGTTTCAAGTGACTGGCATTCTTGCAGCCGAGTTTTTATTTTATACACAACGCACTTTTTCTCCCTCTAACCTAGCTGCTTTATGTCTGAATCCACCCTAAATATATATAGAGAGAGATATAATCCCTTTGAAAAGAAAACCGTAAACCCCCCTGTGAATAAAATAAATTCTAACTAATCTTGGCAGCTTTGTGAAGGGTTAGTGTGGATCTAAGATTTAGCTAATCCCACAAAAATGAGTGGAGAAGGAAATCTGATTTCTCCATCTCGGGTGTAGATTTGAGGTGGTTATGATCTCCATTGTGCTGCCGCCTCCAGTCCGAGGAAGGGGGAGGATAGCTGTTCCCAGCCCGGAAATGGACCAGAGGATTAACTCCTTAAAAGAAGCAAATTATCCCTTCTCTGGCCAAATGAAACCTTTCCCATCAAAAGAGAGCTGTCATATCATACAATATGAGAGAGGAGAAAGTTCAGCTTAATAAAAAATCATTTTTATTGATAGCACAGCCTTTGGCTGCACCATAACTCTCTGCGAAAGTTGATTTATTTTCTTTCTTCCAGCTTGGGTTTGTAGCTGGAATGAGTAGCTGGGGTTAAAAGAGAGGGCTTGGGGTTGAGCTCAGCTTGCTTAGGGAAGTTTAAACCCCAGTTCTTTTGCCCTCAGGGCGGTTTAAGCCCGGGTGGGTAGCGAGGCTCCAGGAGCTCTGACATGGATGCTCTCCTGCTCGGTGTTTCTTTGCAGGAGAGAGAAGCCCCCAGTCCCACTCGTACACCCAGGAGATGCACAGGGGAGTGCTGGGAACCACTGTGCGGCAGAGGTCCTTGTGGGGCCTTGTGCCTTCCCGCTGAGCAGCCCAGCAACCCACCCAGCATCGCAGGGAAGCGGGAGCCAGTCTCCAGGAGATCCCCAGTGCCCTCTCCTTTCTCCTGGGCCCTGCTCTCTGCCGGCCCTTCCGCAGCC
Organism: Syrrhaptes paradoxus; assembly: GCA_013400615.1. NCBI lineage: Eukaryota > Metazoa > Chordata > Aves > Pterocliformes > Pteroclidae > Syrrhaptes > Syrrhaptes paradoxus. Next base: position 44,958 of record VZTO01020708.1, read on the forward strand.
GGCTGCTCTCCCAGCACTGGGTGACATGTCCCAGAGCCTTGCTGCCTCTGACCCTCAAAGCTCTCTAACATCTCACTGAAAACCAAACCACTATTTTTTCTTCCATCCCTTTATTTGCCTCTCCTTCAGCTATTCCGATGGTGTAACATGAATTATAACCGTGTTCTGTGAAGCTTCACATATTTCCTGTACGTTTCAGAGGAAGATGCCTTCATAGCGCCCAGCTGGACATGTTCACTGTGGCCCTGCCAAGGTGTCAGTGCTCCAGAGAGGCACTGGAGATGCCCTGACCCCAGAGATCGTCACAAACTGCCCCCGGCTTTCATGCACGTACCCCCGTGCTGACACAGGTGGATGCAGGGCTGGGTTCTGCTCCCCACACTGTGCGGGTCCGGAGGGACCGCAGGGCAGGCGAGCTGGGACACGCCGTGGGCAGGCGCAGGATCTGACCCTCTCTGCTCTCAGCTGTAATAATCATAGACCTGAAGCAGATTAATTCTCCTTCCCCGTCCGTAACAAAGGACGCCTTTCCCTGGCCTCCCCTGCCCGTCCCTGCCTTCCCGCCGCACACGCACTTAGCCTATTAGGATCTCCGCTGATTGCTTTCTTTCATTCCTCCCGTACCTTTCACTTCAGAAAATGGACTGGTAATACTTCTTTTATCAAAGAATTATGGGATTTGAGACCCAGATCTTACAAAGAGTCTTTTGATAGCTGCTGGTAATCAAATCCCAATCGGCAGACACTTCTCTGCACCCTGTTACTGGAGAGGAATAAAGGAAAGGGATTATTGATGTTCTGTTTACTGAGCCTCCAGGAGATAGGATCGCTGGGCTATTTCATATTAGAAAAGGAAAGGAAAATAAAACAAGAAAGAAAAAAATTCAGACAAGGTAGGACAATATAGATATAGATAAAAAGAAAAGAAACAGGCTCTTATCATTTTCTTATTGGTTAAGGAGATTCCGAAGCCATTATAGAGGATTAGCAAAAAGGTTAATCTGCTTTAGCCATTCGCTTGTCAAAAGTGAATTTACAGGGTTTGAAAATCCTCCCTATGGTGAAACCAGAAAAAATCCCCCTCTCCCTCCCCTGCCCCTCACTTCTGCAGGCAGCACAAGGGGATGGGGATGGACACCTTGGAGACCCTAAAACAGGGCACCACCCTCCCTCGCCTTGCCCTGCCTGGGCCCTGGCACCCATGGGAGCTCTGGTTTGGCAGTGCTCTCCCGCGCTCCCTTTTCACCCATGTCGGGTGGCTGTGGTGCTCAGGGAGTGGAGGAGCAGGGCCGAGGGACGTGACCATCCTCCTGCTCTGCCTTCCCTGGGGTGAATCCCAGGCTGCTTCGCTGGCTGATCCTGGCAGCAGTCAGGGCAAACCTGGACTCATGTCTGGATTTGGGCATCCAGGTTAATTTCTAAAGCAGAACAGAGATGGAGGCTGCTGGCAAATGCTGGCAAAAAACACAGGCTGGGGCCTCTCTGTCCCCAAACACAGTGCTCACCTGGGGAGCCACATCTCAGCATCCTTCTGGTCACCCAGCACAGATACTGGCATGTCCCAGCCACGCTGGGCTGCCAGTGACACTGATCCCCCCAAGTGGCCAGTGCCCATCGTTTGCCCCTGTGCCACTGTGAGAAACAACCCAGGGAAAAACAGTCCTTCAAGGTCAAAACCAGCCGGGTGCACCTTCTCGAGAGATGCTGGGTGAAGTTCAGTGTGATGTGTTAGTCAGCAGTGATAACTAAATTTATTAACGGCACAGAATTCATAGAATTATGGAATAGTTGGGGTTGGAAGGGACCTTTAAAAGTTATCTAGTCCAGCTTCCAAATTGTGCCTGTTAAAATAGTTCAACCCTGGGCCAAGCGACCAATAAAAAACCTCCTCAAATCATAGAATCCTAGAATGTTTTCGGTTTGAAAGGACCTTAAACATCATCTACCTCCAACCCCCCCTGCCATGGGCAGGGACACCTTCCACGAGGTGTGGACGCATCAAACCATTTGGATTTGATGGTAATTAACGTCAAGTGCTATTAATAAATCTGTTTCTATCTCCAAAAGCCCACAGAAAGAAGTTATAATAGAGATGCTGGCTATCAGGGATGGGTATTTTTTAGATCCCGGGATGAAGGGTCGTGCAGAAGGATGCGGGAGAAGGCGAGCATCCCGGGAGCCAGCCCGGTTGACCGGGGAGGGGGTTAGCGCTAGAGGGGGCCGGTGAGCCGGTAGAAGCTCGATCGAGAGCTCTATGGTGCTGGAAGCCCGGCCATGGGCGCCGAGCGGGCGGCGCGGGCCTGCGCTGCCTTTTACGGGGCTCTGGGCATCGGGCAGCGCGTGCTCCCCTGCCTGCGCTGCCTGCGGCAATTCTCGGGGTAAGACCGTGGGACCGACCCTGGGTATCCCCACACCCCGGGTGGGGGATCTCCCGGGAAACCGCCCCCTCCCCCCCCTCCACCGCCCCGGCGTGAAGCCCCCGGGTGCGGGTCTCAGCATCCCCCGGGCGTGGGGACCCCCCGCGGGTCCCTCCGGAGCATCCCCCGGGGTTGGGCGGGTGGAGGGGAGGGGGCTCGGTCTCCGGTATGGGACGGAGCCACCCCCACGTGGCCTCGTCCCCTTCCAGCCCGCTGTGCGGCAGCAGGGCAGCAGGTTTTGGGGGTTTTTGGGCACTCCTGTCCATACACCCCCACCCTGCACCCCTCCCTCCCCGGACTTGTGTTTGCCAGAACGGGCTGGGTTGGGGGCTCTGGGCTTTGAGGGGTTCCCTCCGAGCCCCCCCACCCCGTGCAATGCTGTGTGCAGTTGGGAGAGAGGAGGGTTGCAAGCTGGGGTGCTCCAACCTGAACCTCTATGGAGCTTGGGCACCCCTACCCCAACGCAAATCAAGCTGAGGTACCCCAACCCTCATCCCCACCAAGATGAGGCACCCTCGCCTCAATCCAAGTCAAGCTGGAGTACCCCCACTCCCATCCGGATTTAACTGGGGTACCCCAACCCTGATCTCCACCAACCTGGGGTGCCCCCCACCCCAATCCCCACTGAGCCAGGGTATCCTCACTACCACACCCATCCTGTTTCAGGAGTACAGCCAAGAGATGCAAAGACAAGCACCTGGAGGAGGCTCTCCAGCTGGCACGGGCGCTGAGCGAGGGTCTGCGGGCGCTGGGTGAGGCAGAGGCACAGCCCCTGCTCCGCTGCATCCTGGCTTTCCAGATGGAGGCAACCGGCAGCTCCAGCTCCTTCCAGAAACTGGAACAGGTCTGTAACGACACCGGCCAGGCTGCGGGTTCAGAGCTCTGTGAGCCATGAGTGTAAGCGACGGTCTCGCCCGGCTCTGCCGGCCACCAGCACAGCCCTGGTGTGGCGCATCCACACCAGCAAAGGGGCACGGTGACACCGCAGTGCTCCCCTAAAGCACATTGCAGCTGGTGTCTCTGGGGGGTCCGAGCAGACGGGCTGACTTGGGGTGACTCTCGGCAGATCGTGACCCAGCTGGCGGTGGGGAAGGAAGCCCTCCTGGCCCGGGAGGTGGGCATGCTGCTGGCTGACCTGGTGCTACAGAGAGAGGTGAGAGCACCCTGGTTGTGCGGTGGCACCGGCTGTCACGGGGGCTTGGGTGGAGCCCATTTGCGACACAGATCTCCTGGTTTGGGCTGCCCAGGGTCCTTTGCTTCTTTTCCCACCATGCAGGGGGAAAAGTCGCCTTGCTTGCAGCCGGTGATGCGTGGCTGCCCATCACACCAGCCCTTTGCTCATCACTGGGACAGCTTCTGGCGCAGGCAGGACCCTCCTGCCCGAGGCACCAAACCCCAGCTTGGCATCACATGGGACAAACTGTCCTTCTGCCCCTACAGGTGCTGTCTCCTGAGGACCTCCAGTCAGGTCAGTCTCTGCTCCTTCCCCTCCGGCACTTCTCCCAGCCCACACCACAAACACACGGGACACTTCTGCCCACCCAGACTGGTCCTCTGCACTCATGGGACCAGGATCAGGGATCAGCCAGATCTATGGGATCCCTGCAGAAGTCCCAGCAGCACCCAAAGGCTCTGCCCACCCACCCAGGGCAGCTGGAAACCAGACAGACATCCCTGCATCCCAGCCCCGTTGTCACCCCGCTTACCGGCAGCACATCCCTTGGTTTAACCAGGAGCAGGGCTGGCTGCAGGCACAGTGCCAGGTGCTGATGCTGTCCCCTCGCCCACAGTGTGCATGTTCCTGGAGGAGAGCAGCCTGGGCCGGCAGCACTGGCGGCAGAACCTGGCCCCGCTGCTGCAGCGCCTGGCCACCACCTTGTCCTGGGTGCTGCAGAGCTGGCCCGCGCCCGGCGGCACCTGGGGCTACCTGGCTGTCAAGGTAAGAGGCGCATTTCGGAGGAGGGGGGGAAGGATCAGTCCCTGTGAAGACTGCCCAGGCACTGGCAGTGGTGTTCAGGAGGGACGTGGCATGCTGCACTGCTTCGAATGGCCATCCCCAGGGAATCACCAGTTTTTGGGAAGTGAGGGATGCTGACAGCCATCCCCATGTCCCCCATCCCTCCTCCTCTTCCAGGCCTGTGTCCAGCTCTTCCAGGCGCTGCCAAAGGACGTGGCCCCCCTGGCATGGAGCGCGGCGGGGAAGAGCGAAGCCCTGCAGAGCCTGCTGGGGCTGCTGCTGGAGGTGGCGTGGGGCAAGGTGCGTACAGCCCCCAGGAGGGATGGGGCTGCCCGTCCCAAGAAGCAGAGCAGTGCCGTCCTTCCCGGGTGCTTTCCTTGTTCCCAAGGGGACCCTGCAGGGGCAGTCCCAACATCTGGGGTGTCCGAGAGACCCTGCAGAGCTGCGTGCAAGGGCATGGAGGGAGGGTTAGCTGGGGTCTGGGTTTCAAACGGTGTTTTGAGCCATGCCTTTGCCTCCCCTGTGAGTCCAGGCCCCGAACAAGGACATGCGGCTGCTGACAGGCACAGCCCTGAGCATGCTGGTGAACACAGCCCTGCAGCCGGAGCGTGGTGCCAACGCCATGCTGGCCCTCTTCCAGCTCCTGGACCAAGGTGCGTGCTCCATCCTGGGCTGGGGACAGCCTCTGGCCAAGGGGACAGTGAGAACGGGTGTGTTTGGGTGTGAGGGGCCGGTGCATGCAAGCTGGACCCGGCTGCCGTGTCCTGCTCTTGGAGTCTGGGAGCCCCAGCTGCCACTGGCCACCTCCCGTGGTCACTCTTCAGTGAGCTGGGGCAGTTCACTCTTGGAGCAGCTTTGGGTTTGCCATCTTTCTGCCATCTAACGCAGCCGTGTCCCACCAGGTGCGGGGCAGCTGGAGTTTGGGGAGCTGGTGGTGGAGGTCCCCCCGGTCCTGGAGGCAGATGGGCTGGAGAAGCTGGTGCTCACCAGAGGCTTGCTGACATGCTGCAAGACAGACATCCTCAGCTGCCAGCTGGAGAGCTTCCCCCACCAGGTAGGAGAGCTCAAACCCCACCAAAAATTTGGAGAGCCCCTTGCAGAGGGCAGGGGGTCCCTGGGGGACAGCACCAGGCTGCACCACTCCACGCCAGCAGCTCCGCACATCCCGCTGAGTGTGGTGCATTAGCCAGGAGCCTGCTTTTTCCAAAGACAGCTAAGCAGGGATTTCCCTCTCCTGTGGAGCTGAGAAGCCAGGAGGAGCCAAAAGCAGCCCCCACACAAGCAAAGCAGCAACAGCGCTAACCCTGTGCTCTCGCAACGTGCACCCAGGGCTGCCCTGGGTGAAGCACAGCCTCCGGCTTTGCCCATCTCCAGCATCTCCTGAGTCCTCACAAGCTGTGGACTTCAAGAGAGAGAGCAAAAGCTAGCAATGAGCTGCTGTAAGAGCAGGAAAACCAGGCAGTGCTCTCCTCGCCTGTCTCCTGGTGGGGTTTTCTTGCCCTGGAAAGCCCGCACCTGCCCGCTCCCTGAAACGCCGTGCTCCCCCAGGCCTGCCTGCTGCTGGATGTGCTCTTTCCCGCTGTGTGTGCCCTGACCAGGGAGCAGGACTGCCACTACTACTGCTTCCAAGGTAGGAGACAATGACCCTGCTGTGGCGGGGAGGTTTGGGAGGTCCACAGTGCTTGTGATGCACAGAGCCCCTGTGGTGCTCCATCTTCTCCCAGGAAAGATGCTTTTCTGAGTCTTGATAGCTGCTTTGGAAACTGTTGCTAATTTCTGCTCCAGCCTGATGGACACTAACCCTGTCGAGCTCTTGTGTACCCAACACAGAAACTTCAGCCCAGCAGGCTCAGCTGCAGGCGAGTCTCAGCGCGAGGGCTGCAGCGCTGCTCTCTCTATTCACAGCCTGTGCACTGTGGCTGCAGCGCCTGCGGGACAGCCTGCCGGCCATCTGGCACCTGACAGGGACCCGTGTCCTGGCCCCAGACAGCGAGCTGCTCCGGCAGCTCACCCGCCTGGTGTGGGACAACGCCGAGACCCCGGTAAGGCCAGGGCAGAGACAGTCCATCCCACAGCTCCGCTGCTGCTCCCTGCCCACGGCACCCCTCTGCCTGTTCCAGCTCCATCACAGCCTCTGGCAGGGCAGAGGCACCCACACTGCTGAGGCTGGGGCAGTTGTCACACACGTCCCAGTGCTTCGCCCCCCACGCAGCACCCATGGGTGCAGCCCCAGCTGCCAGCTCACTGCCTGCTGTCCCCACAGCCCCAACTCCTCACCCCACAGTGGCCAGCCAGGACTGAATGTCCACAGCCACGGAAAGCAAAGTCTTTCCCAATGCAGCAGGACAGGAGGGGCAACCCACCCTAACCCCTGCCATTCTTCCCCCCCCCCAGGTGGAAGGGGTGTCCGAGTTCATCCACAGCTCCTTCCGACTGCTCCTGGAGATCTACCACCTCGAGTGCCAGCGCTTCCAGGACCAGGACAGACCCCTCTACCAACAGATGCTGCAGAGGGTGGCCTCGATGCCGTGGCAAATCAAAGCCAGATACGTGCCCCTGTGTGCCATTGTCCCCTACGTGGGCAGCCAGCAGGTAGGGAAGATGGGGGGACAGGGGTGCTCAGTCCTGGCTGGCATTGCTGCCAGCNCACTGCCTGCTGTCCCCACGGCCCCAACTCCTCACCCCACAGTGGCCAGCCAGGACTGAATGTCCACAGCCACGGAAAGCAAAGTCTTTCCCAATGCAGCAGGACAGGAGGGGCAACCCACCCTAACCCCTCCCACGTGCCATTCTTCCCCCCCCCAGGTGGAAGGGGTGTCCGAGTTCATCCACAGCTCCTTCCGACTGCTCCTGGAGATCTACCACCTCGAGTGCCAGCGCTTCCAGGACCAGGACAGACCCCTCTACCGACAGATGCTGCAGAGGGTGGCCTCGATGCCGTGGCAAATCAAAGCCAGATACGTGCCCCTGTGTGCCATTGTCCCCTATGTGGGCAGCCAGCAGGTAGGGAAGATGGGGGGACAGGGGTGCTCAGTCCTGGCTGGCACTGCTGCCAGCATGGCACAGTCTGTCTGCTGCCCGTTACCTCCCCCTGCCCAGCCAGGGGACCGCTTTAGCATCACCCAAGGGATAGTATCTCCAGTGGTGCAGTGCACTGCAGCAGTGCTGCATCCCTGGAGACCATCAGCGGGAAGGGAAGCTTTGTCTGCTGATGCCCAGCAAAATCTGGCCAAAAGCAGCTTGGTCAGAGATGCTCTGCAGCAGAAATGCTTGGTGCCCTAGGTAACAGCAGCATGGTCTGTACCCAGACCTGTCCCCCACCACACACAGCGCACAGTCTGGCCAGGAGCTGAGGGTCCTCTGCCTTTCTCCAGGTGCTGGACGCCTGCCCGGACCTCCCACAGCACCTCCTGAGCTGCCTCTCCACCAACCACCTGTGTCCCGCGGCCGCTGAGGTGTACAAGGCCCTGGTGCAGCAGCAGTGCTCCGAGCAGCGGGACACGGAGACAGCTCTGGCAGAGCGGTGGGCACAGCGCTGGCTGCCCCTGCTCTCCCAGGCGCTCCGCTCCCCGCTGCCCATCCTGCAGAACAACGCCACCAACCACCTCCTCACCTGGACCCTGCGGCAGCTCCCGGCCGCCCAGGCACCGCTGGCCACACAGTTCAGTGGCCGGGACATGGCATCGCTCCGGGCTTGGGTCTCGCTGCTGAAGGCGCAGCAGAGCGCGGCGGGGGCCCTGCCGCTGCGGGGAGAGGTGCTGGAGCGGCTGTCCTGCTGCCTGGCCGCCCGCGAGGACGGCGTTCGGCTGGCGGCACTGGGTCTCCTCTGCTGCAGCCCCAGCACCAACCGGCCCCTCTCGGACATCGAGGTGCAGCTGCTGCGGGAGTTCCTGCCCCTCAACCTCAACTGCAACTCCTCCTCGTTCCGGCAGCTGCTGCAGGCGGCGGTGCGGAAGGCACTGGTCCGGCTGCGGGACAGCTTGCTGGCCCAGCTGCGAGGGAAGACACCCCGAGGAGCCGAGCCAGGCCAGGGAGCGGGGCAGCTCGCCCAGGCAGTGGGTAAGGCAGCAGCCCCAGCACTTCCATCGCAGCCCCAGGGGATTCACATGTGTGCGCCCAGCCTGGCATCGCTCGCTGCCACACTCTCTGTCCGCAGGCTTTGTGGAATGGCTGCTGCAGCTCAGCATCGCCTCGCTCAGCCCAGGCTCCAACTACCAGAGGAAGAAGACGGCTCTGCTCCTCCTGGCTGCTGTTCTGGAGACCTGCACGGACACATGGAGCCCCGAGAGGAAGAAGGGCCAGCCCCCGCGTGAGTATGGCAGCCTGCCCAGAGCATCGCCCCTCCACTGCGGGGTGCTCCCTGCTGCCTGTCCCACACCCTGTGTCCCCACCACCCCGTGTCCCCACTGCAGAGACCATGGCCACGCTGCTGAGCTATGCCCGGCAGAGCGGCTGCTGGGACTTCTTCTCTCAGCCCAACTTGTTGGCACTGCTGAGCTGCTTGCAGGACAGCACTAACGAGGTGAGACTCAAGGGTGACAAAGCCAGCTGCCTCGCCCTGAGCAGACATGGAGGGGAAGGGTGGTGGGCTTCCCCCCCTGCCCTGCCCCAGCAGCTTCCCGTCTTCGGTCTCATCTCCCCACATCTGCTCTCTCGGCAGATCAGAGACTTGGCCTCAGAGCTGCTCGTCCGCTACTTCCCCGCCACATTCCCCGAGCCCATCGCCCTGGCTCTCTTCCAGCTGGCCCAGGACACCCTGCACAGCCCGCGCGTGCAGGAGGCTGAAGCTGGAGCTGTGCTGATGAAGACCATCCTGCAGAAGTACGAGCTCCTGGCCTCCCCCTCCCTGCGGTGGGGGCACAGCTCCCAAGAGCACACCAGCAGCAGCGGTGTCCTGCCAAAAGCTGCTTTGACAACTCCGGGCAGTGATGGCTGGGCTTTGAAATGGCCTTGTGGTGGGGAGCTGGGGAGGGCTGGGGTGCAGGACCCCAGAGAAGCAGCTGCGCAGCACGAGTTGTGTGGAAAACTGCCTCGTCCTCACAGCAGCATCTGCCCCTTCCCCCAGGTCAGACGACAGCACCATGAAGAGCCTGGGCCTGGAGGCTGAAGCAGTCCCAACGCTGCCCAACCGAGGCCTGTGCTTCGCTCAGCACCTTCTCCACGTGCTGCAAGCCCAGTACGCTGCAGCATGCCGGGACCTGTTGCAGGCAGCGGCCACCGCGCCAATGCACGGTACGTCCCCAGTGCACGGCACGTCCCCAATGCACGGCACGTCCCCAGCCAGGCAGGGTAGCGGGCAGCTCCTGCAGCAGCTCTCCCCCCTGGGAATTTGGAGCAGGGAGGAATCATACAGGCAGGACTGAGGCCACAACACAGTGCCGATGCCACGTCTGTGCCTCAGTTTCCCCGTGTCACTGCCCCACCTGCCCATCATCTGGGGCCCCCCTTGCTCCCCTGCCCGTGAGCCATTCCAGCTGCAGGCAGGGGGCTGGGTCACACCAGCCACGCTGTGACCTGCCGTGGGTGTTGTGCAGGAGCCATCGCAGCCCTGCGCAGGTGCCTGCTCCAGGTGCCGGAGGTGGCTGCCTCCATGCGGGCAGCAGAGTTGGCGCAGAGCTGGCAGGAGCTGCTCACCCGCCTCGTGACCACGGCGAGGGACATCACCTCCTTCCTCCTGGGCGCTCTGCAGAGCCAGCATGGCCCCGGCACCGAGGAGCAAGGTGAGCATGTCCCAGGGGGAGTCCCCCATCACAGCCATCCCTGACCCGACAACCCTCCAGCCACAGGGAGAGCGCTTGCTTTGGGCTCATGGCCTCTAGCAGGGGACAGCAGCAGGGCTGGGCAGGGACAGGTGGCCTGCGAGTAAGGTCCAAAGCAGGACACCTGGGAAAGGATGCTCCAGGCATTGGGCAGAGGAAACCACAGGAGCAGAGCAGCTAGCACCAGGGTTTGGGTCCCCTTCTCAATTACATATGAGAACAGCAGCAGAAGCAAAAGCCTCCAGAAGAATGAGGGGCTTGACGGGTGGAAGGAGCTGGGAGAGCAGGGGCTGGTGGTGGCTCAGGACAAGCAGTGGGGCAAAGCACAACCGTGGTCCTGAGCAGGACACATCACAAGACAGAAGCTACTGCCTCTGAACAGGGGACAGCAGGACCCCCAGCAGCATCCCCCCACCTCTGCCCCACACTCCCCACAGAGACAGCTCCACACCACCCTGCTCAGACCCAGCTTTTCCTTTTGGCAGCTGCTGCTCCATCATTTGCAGACATGGGGAACGCCATCGGCTCCCTCATCATGCTGGGGAAAAGCCAGGGGCAGGAGGAAGAGGAGGAGTACTCAGTCCTGCTGTCAGAGGAGCACAGCCTGATCCTGACCTGCTGCTGGGTGTCAGTGAAGGTGGGTGCTGCTCCCCACGGCCCAGCATGGCACCCACCCCCCAACTGGGTTCTCCAGCTCCCTTCGGGGCATTCACCCTCCTGGGGAACAAACAAGGGAGAATCTCTGCTCTTACCTGAGAGCTACCACAGACCATACTCACCCCCTGCCAGGGAGGAGACAGTCACCACCCTTCCCAGAAACACCTCCCTCCCTGCCTGCCCTTATATAGCCCAGCTGGTTCCCAGGCTCTGACGGACCCCAGCTGCGGCAGAGCTGGGCTCCCAGCTCGCAGCCCTATGGCCCATCCCAGCTCCTTTCTGACAGCTGCCCATCCCAGCTTCTCCTCTGCAGTCTCTGGAGTGGCTGCCTGGAAATAAACCATCCCCACCACGCACACCTTGCAGCTGGCCAGGGAACCGCCGTGCCACGGAGCCTGTGTGTGCACGTGGGCATGTCGGCAGCCACGCTGCCCGTGGCACCGGCACCGAGAGCACCCGTGATGGGGGGGCAATGGCAGTGCCCACTGTGCTTCCCTGCAGCAGGATGGTGGGGCAGGACAGGAACGGGGCAGTCCTGCTGCCGGTGCCAGTGACTCTCTGCTTCTCCGCAGGAGATCGGGCTGCTCCTGGGGGGGCTGGCTGAGCTGCTGCTGGCCCCCACGCTGCCTGCTGGATCGGGGTCCCTCCTGCCGCTCCCCACCCTGCAGACAGCTGCGAGGGTGTTCCAGGAAATCCTGCTGCGGTGCCGGCACTGGGTAAGAGCACATCCCACCTGGGGGGCTCGACCCCTTGCCCACCCCTCTGGCCCCATCTGCCCCAGGCCCATGGCGGGGGTCTGCTGTGGGGTAGGACACAGGGCATGGCCGGGATCCTGGTGCCAAACCCCGTTGTGTCCCCATGCCGTCATGTCTTCTCACTTTGTCCTTCCCCTTTGCAAAGAGGTTTCTGGGGGCTGGAGGGGGCTGGTGGGCACAGCCTCAGGGGTGTATGGGGGCCTGACACTGCTCTGCCCTAGGGCGCGGTGGAGGGCTGCAGCATGGGCTTCACCAAGTTCTGCGCTGCACTGCTGAACCACCCCGCCGCGGAGCTGCAGGCGATCCCACAGACCATGCTGGAGCAGGTACCACGCTTGTTCTGCCCCACGTTGCCCTCATGCCCTGGGGACCCCCAGGGCCGTGTCCCTGCATCCCCCACTCTGGGCAGTGGGGACGCCGCAGTATGGGGTTGGTGTGGCCAGTCCCCTCCCCTGCAGAGTGGCTGCAGGCTCCAGCCAGCCGGTTTCCAGCCATATCTTGGGTGGGTTTTGTTCCTCAGGGCTTAGAAGCACTGAGTGGCCCCCGGAGCAGCTCCATCACGCGCCGTGCCGCTGGCTTCCCCATGCTCTTCCTCTGCATCGCCAGCGGGGAGGCTCCGGCGCAGGCACGGCCACTGCTGACCCGCTGTGTCCAGACGCTGCTGGCCCTGGCCACCACAGCCCTGCCGCGGGACTGGGACCAGACCCTGGACCTCCCGCAGGTGGGCGCAGGGGGCAGTGGGGTCCCGGCTGCTGCAGCCAGTTTGGGGACTGGGTGATGTACACGAGGTCCCTGAAGGGAGCCATGCCGGTACCGCAGCACGAGGTGACCCCGCGCTGTCCCCAGGTGTGTGCCCTCCACGTGCTGCAGACGCTGGTGCGCGGTGCAGGGCTGGGCAGTGCACTGCTGCGGCACGCCACGCCGATGGCAGCCCTGGCACTGCGGGGCCTGGGCTCACCGTGCTGGGCCATGAGGAACGCGGCCATCCAGCTCTTCAGTGAGTACCGCAGGGGAGGTGACATCCCTGCGGGACCCCGGCAGCCCCCTGGGTTCGCAGCCTGGCCAGGGTGAGGCGTGGCAGCTTGGGACAGGGGTGGAGGGGACCTGACACTGCCTCTGCCCTGTCCCTGCAGGCGCCCTGACCTCCCGGCTGCTGGGGCAGCAGCGGGGCCGCGGGGAGGGCTGCCCGGCGGAGGGGCTGAGCCTGCAGGCCTTCCTTGGGCAGCACCCGCCGCTGGGTGCCGTGCTGCTGGGCGAGCTGGGGGCGGCCACCGGGCCCCGTCTGCACCCCGCGCTCCACGCCGTCCTCACCCTCCTGGCGCAGCTGCAGCCCGGCGCTGACGGCCCCTCCAGGTGAGGGGGCCAGGGGGTGCTCTGCCATGGCCGCAGGCTCCCGCAGTGGGAGGTGGTCCCGTGGTGCCGGGGGGATGCCCTGGCTCCTGGCGGGGAGCTCGGTCCAGCTGGTGCATCACCACATGGTGCCCTTTTTGCTCCGCAGCTCCTCTGCTCCCTTCCTGGAGCCGCTGCTGGGGCTGGCGGCGAGCCCCATCTACGCTGTGCGGGTGATGGCCGCCAAGGCGCTGGTGCCCGTCGTCCCCCCGCCCCGGCGCCGGGACCTCCTCCTGCAGCTGGCCCAGCAGCTCCCCACTGCACCCGGACACGTCCGCTCGCACAATGCCGTCCACGGGCGCCTGCTGCAGATGCGGGCCCTGCTGACCCCTGCCCCGGGCACCCATGGGTGAGCAGTCCCATGCCGTCCCCCCACCCACGGCTCTGTGCCAAGATGCAGCTTTTTGGGCAAAACGTGGCACCCATCCCCGTGCTGCGGGCGCTGTGGTGAGGCTGCGCATCTCCCCGCAGGCTGTCGGCCGAGGCGCTGCGCCCCGTGGCTCTGCGGCTGGAGGCGCGGGGCTGGCTGCTCACCCCCACCCAGCGCTGCCCGCTCGTCCGTGCCGCCTTCCTCCTGGTCCTGGCCCTCCTGCCCGCATCCTTGAGCCCCGGCTTCACCCAGAGCATCCGTGATGCCATCAGCACTGAGCTGGGCAGCCCCCCGCCGGGGGGAACGCCGGGATGTGCCGAGCTGCAGGTACCACTGCCAGGGAAATCGCGGTCATGGGGGCACACAACCCACTCGAGGCTGAGTGTTGGAAGGGGGTCCTGGTTTTGTTCCAGGTGGGCTTGCCCATCCTCCACCAAACCATGGCCCACTTCGTGTGCGGCGAGGCAGCCCGGCTGGCGGACAGCGAGAGGATTGGTGCCGCCTGCTCACTTCTCCAGCAGCCAAATCCCGACGTCCAGCTTGCCGTCCTGAGCTGGGTGATCGCTGGGAAGGAAAGAACGTGCGAGGAGCTGGAGAAGGCTCTTGGGCTGACATTGCTGGTATGATGAGGCTCAAAAGTCACTGGGTAAAGCAGAGGGTCCCCAAGGCACCAGGCAGATGGGATCCCGGGTGCTCGCTGGGAAGCATGGTGCTCCCCAGGCTGGGGGTTCATGGGCGTGTCTGTGCTGAGGTGGCCATCCCGTGCTGCCGGGGACACTAACCGTGTACCTTCTTTCCTGTTGTCAACTAGGAGAGCTTGCAGTCGGTGCTGCAGGAGAGAAGGGACAAAGAGTTCCTGAGATTGTACCTTGAGGCTTTGCTGCATCTTTACAGAGACCCCTCCTCGTGGTCCCAGGAAGCTTCCCGTAAGCTCCAGGGCTCCTGGGCAGCATGTCTGGAGATGCTGCTGCACGTGGTGGAGGCTGAATGTCCTGGCCCTGACCTCCTCTTCCAGGCGCTGTGTGCCACCAGCCTGCTGCTCGCCCACCGGTAGGTCCCTGCCACTGCCTGGCCCTTCCAGGAGATTTCCCCTTAGTCCTTGCTGGAAACAGAGCTGTGACCTCGCAGAGAAATCACAGCTTTGCGCCTGGGTGCTGTGGTGTCAGGACAGTCAGTGGCCTTTGGTGCCCTGGATGGAGCTGGAAGGTGTGTCTGAGTTCCCTCTCCTGGCAGGTTTGGGGATGAGGACGGCACCCTGCTCGAGCGATGGTGCACGGTGCTGGAGGAGTGCAGCCGCTCTGCTTCGACCGAGGTGCTGCGGCTGGCGGCCGCCCGCTCCCTGCAGACGGCAGGTGCCAACGTGGTCCAGCGATCCCTGCGTGCTGCCTGTCCCTCGCTTGTCCCCGTGGCTCTGCGGTAGGTGGCCCATCTCCTGGGACAGCCACACTCGCAGGAGCAGTGCTGCCCATTGCCACGGTGCGTTCCCAGCAGCACTGCTCCTCGGAGCCGCAGCCCCAGGTTAACTGACTGCAAAAGGATGTCCCCTGCAAAAAATTCAAGGGCGTTATAATTGAAATGTAATAGTAATAGAATACACAAATGAGTGATGCACAGAGCAACTGCTCACCATCCACTGACCAATGCCCAGCCCATCCCTGGTTCGTGATCCCAGAGGAGAGGAATCCCAAAACCCACAATTCTGAAAGAGAGAGAGGGAGCTTCTCGGACACCCCCCACCTCTACACTGAGCGTGACGCTGTACGAGATGGAATATCCCATTGGCCACGGTGGGTCCGTTGCTGGGGCTGTGCCCCCTCCCAGCTTCTTGTGCACCTGCACCCAGCAAAGCACGGGAAGCTGCACAGACCTTGATTCCTTAGCAACAACTAAAACATCAGTGTGTTATCAACATTCTTCTCATACCAAACCCCATACTGGATCCAAAACACAGCTATTCTAGCTAAGAAGAAAATTAACTCTATCCCAGCTAAAACCAGGACAGGGGGTGGCTTTTAGTAGAAGCAGCCAGACCCTTGTGAGCAGCAAACAGCATGGCTGGGTCCCTCCAACCCCATCACACTCCCTGCCCTCCCAAGCAGCGAGCTCTTAGGCAGTGGCTGTGCCTTTCACAACCCAGGAACCTACAAAAAATTTCCTTGGAGAAGCATTGCCCTGGGGCATCCCATCCTTCCCTCCCCAGGCAGGCTGGGGATGCTCCAGGGAGCGCGGTGACCTTCCCTTCCCTTTCCCAGGCTGATAAACGTGGGCATTCACCTTCTGCAAGACGAGGAGCGGGAGGTCCGGCACGAGGCCTCAGGTTTCGCCAGCCTTCTGCCGCAGGACCCTGTGGAGCCGCTGCAGAACGGCTGCATCTTTGTTCAGGACAACGTGGGGCTCCTGGGCCTCCTGCAGCTCCTCCAGGGAGAGTTTGGGGAGCATCCCGAAACCTTTGACTTGCTGCTGCAGCACCTCCCGGTCCTGGATCTCAGGGGCATCGTGGAGGAGCTGGAGGCCAACAAGTGAGTGTCCAGACCCCCAGGCTGGGTGTGGGGAGCCCAGGGTGCCGTGGGGCCAGCCCTCAGCCTCACCTGTCCTCGACTGCCCCCCCAGAGCCGCCAGCCTGTACAAGGAGGACGAACTCAACGTTTTTGCGGAGCCGGCCGTCCTAGCCCGGCAGCTGCTCCCTGTCCTGCAGCGGCTCCTGGAGAAGGTGCCTGCTGGCAGCCCGCTCTGCACCTCGGCGCTGCGCTGGCTGGCGGCCGCGGGCCCCGGCATCCTGCACGACCTGCGGTACTGCCAGCACCGCTGGAGCCAAGGTACGGCACAGTGCTGAGCCCCTGGGACAGACCGCCTGGTGTCCTCAGCCCTGGGCCAGCTCTGCCCAGGGGGACCCCACTCGCTGACGGCTCCTTTGCTCATTCTCTCTGCAGAAGCCGCTGCCCACAGAGGGATGAAGGCGCTGGGCTGTGCCAGGCTGCACACAGCCGTGGCCGTGCTGCTGGTGAGGGCGCGGCTGGTGGCACAGGCACTGCGGGTGCTGGGGGAAGGTGCCAGCACCGTGGCGGGGCTGGGATGCAACGCCCAGGAACTGGAGCAGGAGCTGGTGCTGGTGCAGGGGCTGCTGGCACAGCACGGGCTGGCCCCTGTGCCGAGCCAGGACAATGCATCAGGGGAGCCAGGACCACCATCTGGGGCTGCTTGAGAGCACCAGGCATGGAGCAGATTCGTGCCAAGTCCCACAGCCACCAGGCTCTGGGCTCACCCTGCCACCTCCCTCCACCAGCCAGGGCTGCGGGGTCAGTGTAACTCAGGGAACCCCACTCGCCGTGCAGGACACACTGTGTTCCCAGCGTTCTGTAACTCCATCCCAAGGATGCCAGTGCAGCATCACCTCAGCCTGTGCCCGCAGGACCACCCACAGCCCCCTGGCCCTCAGGTCCACTGGGGAGGAGGGGACACACGCCCCGGAGCCCTCACACCCCTTCTGCCGCTCCACTCCCACCACCAACAATTTACCTCCTCTTTTGTGGCTGACCTGGGCTTTTAGCCTGAATAAAGAAGTCAAGAACATCTCCAGCATTGCAGTGAATTTCAGAGAATGTCTGTTGCAAACTTATATACAGCAAATTCCCTGGAATTATTACATAAAGAAGATTTCCTGGAACTCATGAATATATGCAAGTGTCCCTTTGCTCGTGCTCAGAGGTTCTTTCAGGTGGTTTTCTGTGGTCCTCTGGTGGTCGAGGGATGAAGTAGGTAGTCTTCATCACTTTGCCTGCTAGTTGAACTTTCTTCTGACTCTGCACAGTGGTGCACCTTTTTCTCAATTAATTTTCTCGTCTTTGTTCTCTTACAAGGTTGACTGATTTCTTCAATTAATGCTTTCAGATGTTCTTCCTCACTGGATGTTTCTGTCCCTAAACTATTACGGTTAAAGATTCACTACTGCAGGACACCTTATTACCTTCCATCTATTGCCCACTACACAGCATTCCAGAGTTCGTGACAATTTTACAATAATTCAGCAGCTTTCCTTCCGCAGCCTTTTCCTGTCCCTGCTCCGGAGGGGCGGTGGGTGAGGGGGAACCTGTGGCGGGGGCAGCAAACGGGCAGAGGCACCAGCCAAGGAGCCCCAGACCCCAAATGAACCCCCTCCCCGCCCCCGGAGCCGCCCCGCCCCGGGACCGGCCCCGCCCCGGCGCGGGGGAGGCTGCAGCCGCATCCGCTCCCCGCGGCCACCCGCCCGCCACCGGCACCGGGGCAGCGAGGGACCCTCCGGGCGTCCGGCCCTGGCGAGCGCCGGGGAGGACACACTGGCGTCGGGACACCCAGCCCATCCTCATCCATCCTCATCCTCGCCCACCGCGGGCACAGGATGGGCACGGCCAAGCCGAGGCGCATCAAGTTCTCGGAAGAGGAGAAATTCCTCATCCTGGAGGAGTTCAGGCTGCGCAGGGACATCCTCATCCCCCGGAGCGGCCGGTACAAGAACACGCCACCCCGGCAGCGGGCCTGGCAGGAGATCGCGGCCGCCGTCAACTCCCTCAGCCCCCTGGTCCAGCGCTCACCCGACGAGATCCGCAGAAAGTGGGAGAACATGGTGGCGGACGCCCGCAGGTACCTGGCTGTGGAGAGGCACCCGCTGTGCTGCCAGCGGCCCCGGGAGAAGCTCTTCCGCAGCATCCTCGCCCTCTTTGACAAGCCTGGTCCGGGGCTGCCAGACCCGCTGCTCTCAGCCTTCGGAGCCAGGACAGCCAGCAGCCCCCCCAGAATGCTGGAGGTCACCCTGGACTTGTCACTGCATGGCCAGAGCAGCACTGCCACCCCGGGACAGGGGCTGCTCTGCCTTGCAGGGACCCCACCAGACCCCGACCCCTCACCAGACAGCATCCTTGGTGCCGCTGACGGGGAGCCGGACTCCAAGGAGAGCTTGTTCCTGGTGGGACCCGCGGAAAAGAGACTGACGTGTCCCGGCACAGCCCCCACAGCCCCCAGCCTGCCTTCAGCTGAGATGCTCCCATCAGCAGCTCCCTGTCCCACCTTGCCGCAGAGCTGGGATTCAGAGGGGGTGGCTCCAGTGCCACCAGACAGCTCCCCCAACGTCCCAGCACCCTTCTGCATCAAGTGCCCGCCGAGCCCAGCGCTGGTGTGGCCATGCCTTGACACGATGGTGAGCCCAGCGATGCAGAGCCAGGGCACGGGCAGCCCCAGTCCCCCGGTCCTGGAGAACGGTGAGGCACCCGCAATGCTGCCGGTCTCTGCCTTCTTCCCCTGCACCCACCGAGTCAGGAGTGCTGGACCCTTGCCATGGCCCCCAGCCCCATGCCCAGGCTGGGTGGGTTGCAGAGCTGCAGCAGTCCTCTCAAGGCAGTGGCTTCTTTGCTGTGGACAAGGTGTCCAAACCCCACATTTTTCCCAGAGAAAAGCCTGCTGGCTCTCTCTGCCAGTCCCAGCTCCTGCACTGGGGCAGCTGTGCCCTGCCCTGCTCCCATCGGCCACTGCAGCGTGAGGAGGAGGCTCAGGGGGAAAGGCTGAATCCTGCAGGGTTCAGCTTTTGGGAGGTAGGAACAGGTCCTGGGGTCTGCTTTCGGCATCACTGACCCATCCCAGCATCCCAAAGTGGCTGGGGTGGGAGGGACATGCAGCAGTGGTGGGGCACTGGTGGGAGAGAAAGAGCAGGAGCAGGCAGCATCCCACAGCCCTGCATCCCCTCTCCGGCTTTAATGGGTTTCTCTGCTCTGCTCAGGCAGCCCTTTGGCACCGGAGGGGTCCCAGCCCAGCCCGCGCGGCTGTGTCGGCACGGCCAGGGAGCAGTGGGAGAAGCAGAGCTGGTTGCAGACAGAGATCCTGCAGCTGCAGAAGGAGAAGATCCTGCTGGAGAAGGAGAAGATCCTGCTGGAGAAGGAGAAGCTCCTCCTGGAAATCATCAAACTCCGCAGGGAGCTGGGCACCTGACAGTCCTCTGCAGGCACTGGGGAGGCCCAGGACAGCCTGCTCCCCCCAGGGATGGGCACTGGCTGCCCCCCTGCAGCCAGGGTCCCATGGGATGAGCCTGGGACAGCAGTGCCAGGAGCTGCCCTCTCCTGCCCGCCTCCTTTCCCAGACCCAGGGCTGTGGCCACCTTGGGCTCCCTCCTGCCCACCTGCATGCCCTCGGCCAGCCTGGCAGGAGCCAGCCCCAGCACAGCGTGTCATCCTGCCACAGGAGCCTCATCCTGCCAAGGCTAGGGTTTGGCCGGGTGCTCGTCCTGGTTTCAGCTGGGATAGAGTTAATTTTCCTCTGAGTAGCTAGAATAGCTGTGTTTTGGATCCAGCATGGGGTTTGGTATGAGAAGAATGTTGATAACACACTGATGTTTTAGTTGTTGCTAAGGAATCAAGGTCTGTGCAGCTTCCCGTGCTTTGCTGGGTGCAGGTGCACAAGAAGCTGGGAGGGGGCACAGCCCCAGCAACGGACCCACCGTGGCCAATGGGATATTCCATCTCGTACAGCGTCACGCTCAGTGTAGAGGTGGGGGGTGGCCGGGAAGCTCGCTCTCTCTCTTCCAGAATTGTGGGTTTTGGGATTTCTCTCCTCTGGGATCACTGGCCAGGGATGGGCTGGGCATTGGTCAGCAGGTGGGGAGCAGTTGCTCTGTGCATCCCTCGTTTGTATATTCTGTTATTATTATTTGGAATTTTATTTTAATTATTAAATCATTCTTATCTCAACCCACAAGACTCCTTACCTTTACTCACCCCTTCTCTTCTCCATCCCCTGGGATGGGGAGGGTGAGTGAGTGGCTGGGTGGTTTTGCTGCCGGTTGGGTTAAAGCCACGACAGCGCTCGTGGTGCGGGCAGGGCCGCCCTGCACTGCTGCCCACGTCTCCTCTGGCCACCTCTGCAGGTGGCCGTGTCTGAACAAAGGGGATCTCAGGGTCAAGCACCTGGTGCTGTGCCTGGCAGGGGTAGGGATGGAGTCACCCAGGGGGTGGTTTAGGGATGCAGGCAGGTGCTGAGGCCGCCAGCGCAGTGTCTCAGCTGTGGGTACCACCAGCCAAGGCTGGACTGGGGACCTCGCCAGCGAGATCAGGTCACGCTGGGCAAGGTGTGAGGAATGGCACCAGCACAGCCCAGCATTGCCCACCCCTGCCCTGCTCCCTGCAGTGGGGGTTGCCACTGGACCCAGGCACCCACCGGCATCATCGCCCACATGCTGACTTTGGGTGCCTACATTTAATTTCTCTCTGCAAACCACAGCAGAGGTGCCTGTCATGCCTCGCCCAACAGCTCACTGCAGTCGTGTAGCCCGAACACACAGAGGGAGGATGCTCCTCCATCCTTATTGTTGCCCGCCCACGGCAGCTCACTGGACAGCATGATGTCACAGCTGAGCATGACATCATCGCGTTGTCCTCCCATGTCACTGCCGCATCATCTTCTCACCCAGACTGAACCTCAGCGTGATGTTCTTCCACCTTTAATCACCAGACTTCAGCAATTCCATTAATTTTAATCTTTATAACCATGGTTTTCTTCCCATTCTTCAACAAAATACTCAATGGAAAACATGGGGAGTCAGCTCCAAGGGCAAGCAGCGAGCCTGCAGAAGGACTAAAAAGACCCCATCTTTTTATTTTATTTCATTCCTCCTCCTCAGCAAGAAGAGGAGGTGGGGAGGGCTCAGCTCACCTTCCCAGGGGAATGCTACACGAAGATGAGAGCAGGTGGGGGGCAGACACAACCCTCCTGCAGCCCCTCCTGCACCCATGAGCCCTGGCACCCTGGCACGGAGGTGGCCACCCAGAATGTCCTGGAAGGGAAAGCTGGTGAGAGCTGGGGGCATGCCATGAACAATTAAATATAATTTTTTTAAAAATTATATACTCATATATAAATATATATGCAAGAATACATTCTGGCAGTTGGACTAGATGATGATTGTAGGTTCCTTCCAACTGAACTATTCTATTCTATTCTGTTTATTTATTTTTATATTCTATATTGCTGATTTATAGCACATATTATTGATTTATCCTGCAATATTATGACATAATATTATCTTACTATATTTTTGTACATTATACATTATATATATATATATAAATATTTATAATAAAGAATTTATCGGCACAGAGAGATGCTCCTCTATGGGGGGGGATGCCCCCCTCAAATTACCACCTACCTGGCTCCTTGAAGCCCATGCCCAGTGCAATGGGGACGGTGGTGGGACGCGTCCCCCCGGCACTCGACGCACACCCGCTTGTCCCGGTGCAGGTGGCGGCTCCAGGCCTGTGTGCGGCAGGGGGGCCCTACCTGCGTCAGGCGGAAATAGCTGCAGTAGCTGGGGGGGGTGAAGGGGGGGAAAAGGAGAGAAAAATGGGAAAATGAGGGGGAAATGGGGGAAAATGGGGGGGAAAGGGGGGAAATGGTGGTTGGAGGGCAGGGCAGAGGTTGTGGTGTTTTCTTGAGGGACAGGGGTGGTGTAAAGGGGCCATGGGTTTGGGGGTGCAAAGGGGTGATGGTTGGGGGGCTGAGAAGGGTGATGGCTCTGGGGGGTGTCCTGGTTTCAGCTGGGATAGAGTTAATTTTCTTCTGAGTAGCTAGAATAGCTGTGTTTTGGATCCAGTATGGGGTTTGGTATGAGAAGAATGTTGATAACACACTGATGTTTTAGTTGTTGCTAAGGAATCAAGGTCTGTGCAGCTTCCCGTGCTTTGCTGGGTGCAGGTGCACAAGAAGCTGGGAGGGGGCACAGCCCCAGCAACGGACCCACCGTGGCCAATGGGATATTCCATCTCGTACAGCGTCACGCTCAGTGTAGAGGTGGGGGGTGGCTGGGAAGCTCGCTCTCTCTCTTCCAGAATTGTGGGTTTTGGGATTTCTCTCCTCTGGGATCACTGGCCAGGGATGGGCTGGGCATTGGTCAGCAGGGGGCGAGCAGTTGCTCTGTGCATCACTCGTTTGTATATTCTGTTATTATTAGTATCATCATTACTCGTTTTTATTTTTAAAATTTCAGTTATTGAATAGTTCTTATCTCAGCCCACAAGTTTTCTTACGTTTACCCCTCCAGTTCTCTTCCC
Organism: Syrrhaptes paradoxus; assembly: GCA_013400615.1. Lineage (NCBI taxonomy): Eukaryota > Metazoa > Chordata > Aves > Pterocliformes > Pteroclidae > Syrrhaptes > Syrrhaptes paradoxus. The sequence continues at coordinate 67,327 of VZTO01020708.1, forward strand.
CATCCCCATCCCCTGGGACGGGGAGGGTGAGTGAGTGGCTGGCTGGTGTTTCGCCACTGGCTGCAACCCCCACAATGGGGGGTGCAAAGGGGTGATGGCTTTGTATGAGGGTGTCAAAGGGCCATGGGGCTGGGGTGGAGGAGAAAGGTATTGGCTCTAGAGGGGTGCAAACAGACCATGGATCTAGGAAGGGGTGCAAAGGGGTCACAGTTTTGTATGGGGGTGCAAAGGGGCCACGGCTGCAGCGGGGAGAAGGGCAATGTCTGGGAGCTGCAAAGAGGCCTTGGGTCTGGGGGTTGCAAAGGGGTGTGCAGACGGGTCACGGCTTTGGGGAGGGGGTGTGCAGAGGGGCCCCAGCCCCACACCTACCTGGATGGCTCCTCCGCCAGCCCCAGCCCAGCTCTCCGCCAGGGATCCCTGAAGTCCCGGCTGAAGGAGTCAGGTAGGATCTTGGCCACTTCTGGCAAAGAGCAGCCGGGGTGGGGAACACAGATGGTTAAAGACACCCTGGAACTGGCAGCAGGGGTGTCACACAGGAGGGAGGTGGGTGTCCCCAGGGGACCCGCCTTACCTTTGGCCATCCCGCAGGTCGGGTGCTCGCCCAGGCAGCCGCGGCGCTGCTTGAGGTCGGGACAGGGCTGCCCTCCGTGCCGGGGGGGGACAGTGACCTGGCGGCTGCGGGCCCTGCTGCCGACCCCGCACGAGGAACTGCACCCGCTCCACGGCCCCCAGGGCCCCACCGCGCAGCCCACCGCTGCGGGACGGAGGAGAGGAGAGTTTCAACGGTGTGAAGAATGGCAGGAGCAGAGCAGGGGGGACGCAGCGCAGGGGACAAGGGAAAAGGGCTGGGGTGACCCCGGCAGCCCCTCTCCCCCCGCCCCAGGCAGGGGCTGCCCCCAGTGCAGGGACATTGTGTGGCGCTTACACAGGCCTTGATCCCCGCGCCGCTGCCGGCTCTGCATCGTGCTGAGCTGGGACCCGCTAATTCCCCGGAGATTACAGAGGGCTGACGGCTGCAATTGTTCGGGGGCCATGGCCAGTGCCTGCCCGGGGTCGGGTCCCCAGGGTGGGCTGGCTCCACACCCCCCAAGCCCACGCTCCTCATTTGTAACCCCCAGCAGAGCCCATAGCCCCCATTCCTGTGTCACCGTGCAAGGCACCACCCATGGCAGGGGTGACGCCAGAGCTTGTCTCACCCAAGCCCCACACTGACAGCTCAGGCTCACAGTGACAGTGCCACCATTGTCCCACTGTTCTCAGATGCAGACCAGAAGCCACCCCTGTGGACTCTCTTACTGTGCAGGGAGCAGAGGGATGTCCAGTGCAGAAGAAGTGGAAAATCAGGATATTGCTCCACATCCAGCCCAGCCAGCATCCCCAGATGCACCCCATCACCACCCGAAGTACGGGGCCAACAGATAACAGCAAAAACCTGCCCTGGAACACTCACCGGCGCGGCGACACGCAGCCTGGTAGTCCTCGCAGCAGTCGCCCGTCCTCTCGCAGTACGAGTCGCAGTAGCAGCGAGCCCGGTGGGTGCCCGGGGCCCAGCAGGCGTTGTTCCTGCCCGGGCAGCACCGGTGCCAGCAGCTGCCCATGGCACCCGCCAGGCAGCCGGCAGCCAGCAGCCAGCCCCCACAGAGCAGCAAGCTGTGCATGCCGCCGGGACCCCCGAGGGACGGCGTTCCCCCCGCCGGTGAACACTGGGCGAGCGGCGAGGGCTGCGGCAGCGCTGGGAGCCCCGGCTGCACCGCCCCTGCGCTGGGCGGGGGACAAAGCCCGTTCCCTTCTGCTCCACCGCCCCTCGCTGTCCCAGCTCTTCACGCCACGGCCGGGGCGAGGAGTTAATAAAATTATCCAGGACGGTTAATAAAATGCTGCACATGGGATAATGCAACGCTGGGCTGCCGGGGTCCCAGGGCCACCATCGCAGGGGACACCTCACCCTGGATAACCTCACAGGTGACGCAGGACCAGAAGGAAGTGCCACCAGGGGATCGGGGCGGTTACAACCGAGATGCTGGGGGCATGGGTGCTGGGATGCTGCTCCCTCCCCACTCCAGCTGTGAACGAGTGCTCCTGGGGTGATGCTGACATTGCTCCAGGAGCACTGGCTGGGCCTGGAGGGCAGAGGACTGGGGCGCAATGGGGGACCCCATCCCCAGTCCCCACCCGTGCTGCAGGAGCCGCTCGCTGCCCTCTCAGCACAGCCCGGACACCAATGCAGCCGCTAAAGCCAGACTGATTTTATTCAAACTGCAAATGTAAAACAGAATAATAATAAAAAAAACCTAACCCAACCCTCCCTGGCTTCAGAGCAGAAAGCCGCAGGTAAACCGCGCCCGGGCTTTCCTTCTCCTCCTTCGCCCTCCGTGTTAAGGCTGCGTTCATCGCTGGCGACAGGAGGGAGGAGAGACGGGTCGAGCCCCAGCTCCCGCGCTCCCCCAGCTCCTTTGGGGAGAAGTTTGGCACAAATCCGGCGGGGAAGAGCCCAGGGCAGGGCTCCAGCCCCACGGCCACAGGTGTTAGTGGGTCAGTGTGAAGCTCCGAAAGCTACGGGATTACCTACGGGGCTGCAGCAAGGCGGCAGGAGGGCAGATGGGGGAATGTGGCAGAAGAAGGGGTTTGCACCCCCAGCCGAGGGGCCAAGTCTGCAGCACAGGGCTGTGCCCCCAGCCCCAGCTGGCGCACGCATCTCGACTGTAAACGGCAAGTGATGGGGGCACCCGGCTCACCCCAATCCCAGATCCACAGTGGGAACTAAAGGCCTGGCTGATCGTGCGATTTTGGGCAGCGCCTGCTCAGCAGACCAGGGACTGGGATGCTGCACCCCGAGGGGCCTCGGTGCTGGCAGGGAGGAGGGAACCTGGGGGCACACCAGCAGGGCGCTGGTCTCCCACCCTGGGGGTGTAAGGCTGATGGGCCCCCCCGGAGCCACCGTGAGACCTGGAGCATCGCTCCCAGCTAGCGGTGTCAGCCCCAAGAGCCCCTGCCAGCTGCGATGCTTGGTGCACAGCTCGGCCACTGCACCCACGTGGCTCCGGGGGGCTCTCAGCACCCCCAAAAACTGCTGGCCCCCGGGCAGCTGGCAGCTCCTGGCTGCTGGGGTCCCAGGGCCACCATCGCAGGGGACACCTCACCCTGGATAACCTCGCAGGTGACGCAGGACCAGGGGGAAGTGTCACCAGAGGATCGGGGTGGGTACAACCGGGATGCTGGGGGTGTGGGTGCTGGGATGCTGCTCCCTCCCCACTCCTTTGAGCACACAACTGGAAATTTAACCTGCTCCAGAGCCTGTTCCGAAACATGAAGGTGGCCGGGTTTGGGGGGAGGGCGTGCGCGTGGGGCAGACTTGGCCCCGGGCAGCGCTGGCGGACAGCTGCGGGCTTGGTCACGGCGCTCCAGCTGCAGCCCCACGGGGCGAGGGAAGCGGGGGCCACCCCGGGCCGTCCCCCTCAGTCCGTTTTCCACACCTTGTTGAGGAACTTCACCACCTCGTCGTAGATGACGAAGACGATGGCCACGTCGAGGCAGACACGGCCCAGGCGAGGCACCGTGCCCTTGTAAAACCTGCCGGGGAGAGAGGGGGTGGTGGGGCTGGCTGCACTCGCAGACCCCTCTCCATCCGTGCCCCCAGCTGCCCCTCGTGCCCCCACTGGGGCTGACCCCCCTGCCACCCCTCGCCTGCCCCTGCCGCAGGACTTACGCCAGGGGCCCTTCGTATTTCATGATCTGGTAGGCGCAGTCCCAGGTGCTCTTGTACTTGTGCGCTTCCAGCCCCTGCGGGATGGGAAAAGCGGGGTCAGAGCCCGGAGCCAGGGGAGATTGCAGGGAGGGGGAGGAGGCAGAGAGCTGGGGGTACACCAGGAGGAACCAACCCTCCTTGCGGGCACTGAACCCAGCAGGGACATCCCCACCTCTGTGCAAACACTGCCCAGCACCCCGGTGCCTGGCTGTGAGGGGGCAGCATCCCCAGGCATCGCCCAAACCTCGGTGGCATCGGGCACCTGCCCCAGGGCTGCACAAAACAGCTCCCCAGCAGTGGGGGATCCCAGCCCGCTGCAGGCAGAGCAGTCCCACACCACGTCCCGGTGCCGTACCTGCATCCTGGTCTTCACCACGTCCAAGGGCGTGTTGCCGAAGACACTCGCAGCTCCAGCAAGGGCTCCAAACACCCCCGTGACAAAGGGGTTGATGACCTTGTTGGGATCGTCCCCTGGGAAGGAGGAGAGGTTGAGGGCAGGGTGGTGGTGGGGGATGAAGCACAGGATCCCCATGGGAGCCCACAGGGAAAGCCCCAGGTCTGGCTGCTCCTGGTCAGGGCTGGTGCTGTGCCGAGTGGGGGGCCCGGGGCATTTGGAGGGGACCGTCCAGCCCCACAGAGCCCACGCAGCACTGGGGAGTTCAGAGTGCAAGTGACACTCCAGCACTGGGACAGGTCAGCCCCACAAGCCGGGCCCCCTTGCCCTGGCTTTCCCCTCCCTCCATCACGAGAGGCTGAGCCACAAGAAGCCGGGGATGCGCTGGTGGAAAGCCCAAGCCAAGGACGGGCTCCAGGAGCCAGCGGTGCAGCCAGGGTGCCCTGGGGAAACAGGGACACCGTACCTTTGTACCAGTTCTTGAGGGAGGTCATGACAAAGAAGCGGATGGCCTGGTTTGACCCTTGCTTGAGGATGGTCGCGGTTAAACCCTGGTAGGTTCCCTTCAGCCCTGCAGCAAGAGAGGGCATTGGAGGGGAGCACGGCAAAGAAAAACCTTCCCCGGCAACTGGTCCCAGCCTGCACCCGTCCCCCACCTCCCACCCCAACCCCACAGCATGAGGGTACCAGAGCGAGACAGGACATCGCTTCCCGGGGACTCACCCTGTTCCCGAACGATCTCTCGGACACCGTGGAAGAAGCCGCGGTACTTGGGCTTGGGGGAGCACTGGTCATGGATAAACTTCACCTGCGGGAAGAACGACGTGCTTGTCCTGACCGAGGCGAGGGCAATACAATGGCCCCGAAGGGCTGCCAGCCAGCTCCTGCCTGGCTCTGGGGATGGTCCCGAGACCGGAGCTGACCCACGTGGCCAGGCAATGCCGGGGGGTCACAGGGGAAGCCTGCACCCGTGCCCAGTGGTGTATTTTGCAGAGGAAAACCCAGGAAACTGCCTCTGCAAGTGACTGCACGGGTTTTACAGCCTGAAAATGGGTGATGGGATGGCTCCCAGGTGGGGAGCTCCTCCTCGGAGTGGGGAAGGGGCCATGGCCACAGGGCTCAACCTCTCCATGGGGCTTTCCAGCATCAGCTCCTCCCCTACAAAACCAGCCCAAGCAAACCCACACAGCCCTCGGCTCCCTGGAGACTGGCCCCTGAAAGCCAGGCATCCCTCTCCCCCTCAACCCGGCCCGGGAGGGGTGCCAGGGTGGGGGACGCTGGCGGCTGCCTCCCACCCACCTTTATGGTCTCCATGGGGCAGACCACCACCACGGCCTCGGCCACCCCGGCGCCCAGCCCGCAGACGAGGCCCCGCGTGCTGTCCAGCCGCCCCTTCTCGTCTCGCATCTGGTTGCTGAGGAACTCGAACATCCCGAACCTGCGGAAGAGCCGCTGTGCCAACCCTCGGGCGCCTGCCCGGCTGCACCCCCCCATTCTGGGTCTGTCCCCAGCAGCAGCCGCGCACCCTGTGAGAGGACCCCCAGGTCCAGGAAAGCACCCGGCTCTGACAAAGTGCCGCTGGGGGTGTCAAGGCCAAACCCACCCCCTGTTTGCTGCCACCTGGGGTCCCCTCCGCTCATCCCATGCCACGGGGGACACCTACCTGACAGCAGCCTTGGGGATGGAGCCGTACACCAGCGAACTGAGCCCCCGGTACAGCCCCCGGACGCCATGGTCACGGACCGTCTGCTTCACACAGTCCCCTGCGGCAGAGCACAGCGGTGCCACTGTCACCTGCCCACAGAGGGCCACCATGCTGCCGCCACCGCCCGCCCCACCTCGCGCCCCCCCTCCTGCCACCAGCCCCAGCCAGGCTCCTGGGAGCCTCCAAATGTGGCTGGTGGGTCAGGGCAGGGCACCAGGCACTCACCGATGCCCTTGTAGCGGGGAGGGTTCGCCTTCTCGTCCAGCTGCAGCTGCGTCTTCACATACTCGGTGGGGAATGTGATGCAGATCTCAATCCCTCCGGCCAGGCCACCTGCGCGGGACAGGAGGGGACAATGGGGCTGCTGCTGCCAGCCCCACCATGGCTGAGCCTGAGACCTCTGGCAGCCAGGTCTGCACTGGGACGCAGTGTCCCTGTCCTCGCCAAAGTCCTGGGGACTTCACGTGGCAGCAGGGCCCCACGCCAACCTGGCAGCACCCTGCGCTGCCCGGCCATAGCAAGAGCTGGCGAGGGGCTTGGCCAACAGGGTGGGAAAACTGGCAAAACACCGTGCCCACGGCCGCTGTGTCTGCATTGTTTTCCCCTCAGAGGCACCTCTCCCCCTCCAGAGCCCTGCACCTTGCCGGTGAGCTACCAGCACGGGGATTTACCAACCCAACAGAGCCCAGCGGTGCTGCACGGGACCCAGCCCCGCTCGCCCAGCGCAGCAGCAGCTCATCTGCAGACACAGAAGCACAATTATCATCAAGCCCGTCCAGCTGCCCCGGCTCGAGTGGCGGCGGCTGCTGGGCACTGATTACACCGCTGGAGCCGTTCCTGGGGACTGCCGGCACCCCGCAGTGAGCAACGCCGGCTCTCGGTGGCTGCGCTTCCCCCAGCCGGCTCCCAGCCGGGCACATCGTTTCCTTGCACCAAAGCGCAGCGGGAGCTCTGTGTGCCGGTGCAAGAAGGAAGCTGGGGGCCTGCTCCAGCGTGGGGACAAGCTGGGGTCCCTCAGGCCCCCCAGGGACAATCCCCGCTGCAGCCCAGGCCAGGGCACAAGCCAACATCGGAGCACAGCCCCTGACCAGCAGCTCCCTGGGGAGCCCCAAGATGCTGCTGCCGGGGCTCAGCCCCCACCAGAGCAGCCCCCCAGGGCCTCCCAGCCCCTCGCCCAGGGAGGGTGACTCGGGGCCCAGGACAGGGCATGGCACAGGGTCACAGTGGCTGCCAGCTCCCCGTCTCCCACGCCGGCCCCTCCAGCCCCGCCACGTCCTCGGTGTGACTCAGCAATGCTGCGGCTCTGCCACAGCCGCCCCTGGCACACAGCCTCGCTGCCATGGCCCAGGGGACACACTGGTGTCCCCAGGGGGACATGCCACAAGCAGCAGGCCGGCTCAGGGGCTGGGCGCAGCGGTGGGTGATGCCGGTGTGCGGGCAGGCGCAGGCGCGTTGCCACACCAGAGCACTGCTCTGCTTATCTGCACCAAAGGACCCTGCCAGGGGACGCTGATAGGGGACACCGTGGCCACAGCTGCTCCTGGGACAGCAGCAGGCAACCCCAGCTCCTTGGACCACAGGAATTTCTCATTTAGTCTTATTTCTTCTGCACAGTCTCCAAATTTACAAGACAGATCCTTAATCTCTGCGGTGCTGCCTCCTGC